>WURS02046675.1:0-11095 GCA_011762765.2 Rhinocypha anisoptera | reverse complement strand
AATGTATTTGAGGCAATTTTAAATACCCACTGAGGAGTTAAATTCCCAAATATTAAATCCCCGCTTGAGGGGTTAAAAATCACTAATATCTACTTTTTGCAACTGTAAAAGTCAGCGCTTCTGCTTCCGTGCCCTTTGAGGGTGTAATTATAGGACAGCTCCTCGGAGTTAGAGGGCCGGATTGGTGTTAAAACGTCATCCCATGGCATATTTAATTCTCTCCCATAGACAAAGTAGGCAGGACTATAACCTGTAATTCTATGTTTACTATTTCTATGCACAAATAAGGCAAAATTGAGGTGATCATCCCAATCCGAGTGATCCTGTGAGACATAATGTGAAGACACGGATGAAAAGGATGGGTGCACTCTTTCTAATCTACCATTGGCTGCTGGATTATAGGGTGAGGTAAAAATTGCTTTATCATTCAGCAAAGAGCAAACCTTACTCATAAGAGGGGAAGTAAAATTAGATCCACGGTCGGTTAACAAATATTTTGGTATGCCAGGCCTGCAGATTATATTTTCAACTAAAACTCGGGCAACGATTTCTACCGTTTGGTCGGGAATAGCAAACGCCTCGGGGTACCGTGTAAAATGATCCTGACATGTGAAATGTATCGGTTCCCATGCTGTGAACATCTCAAGGGGCCCATGACATCCAAAGCTATTTTCTCAAAGGGGAAGGATGCTTCGGTGACAGGTTGGAGGGGGATGAGATTTTTTAATCCATTTCTTTTTGTGCATTGAATACAATTTTCTACGTATTCACGCGTGGCAGTATATAACCCAGGACCGTTAAACTGTCGTTTGACAACATCCCAAGTCTTATCCATGCCTAAATGACCTGCTAAAGGGTTATTGCGGCACCTTCGCATTATGCAGGCTCTCATAGAGGTAGGGGCGCAAAATGGTATACCTAGTATCTGGGGTCTTGGTTTCGACCTTATATAATACCCCATCGTCATCAAAAAAATAATTTGGGTCGTTTTCTTGCTCAAGTTTAAGAAGGGGTTGGAGTCTGGCTCCGCGGTGTCACACCAGTTGAGCCTACGGGCCTCGGCCGCAGAGAGCTCCCTCTCAGGGATGTGGAGGAGTTTAGGATCTCCCCCCTCTTCCTATTCTGGGGGTTCTGGTGGGCGTTAGGGATGGCATGGACTGGGACGGCTGGAATCCCAGCGGCAAGCGCAGCAGCTCCGTAGGTACGGGGGAAGCCAGGCGTATGGTGTCTAGCCATCCCAGCATGGCGACGGTGATCATGATTCTTCCCCTATTATACAGCAAGAACCTGGCTGCATCCGGGAGCTCTGGTCACGTGGCCACAAGCCCGAGGAGGTAATCGATCTCATGTACGTCCCTAGGTTTCAACCTAGCCGAGACACATTGGGCCTTTAAATGCATAAAGGTTTGGAGTACCTGTTCATCTGGGGGTACGTCCAGGCCGGCGGGTGCAGCAGGAGCTAGGGCTGCAAACAAAGCGGGCTGCTGTGGGGTTTCCATTTCGGCCAAGGACTGTGTCAGTTCCCTCAATTGGTCTTGGATGGCTTGGAATTGCTGTTCCATGGTAGTTTCTTCTCCCGTTGATTCTCGGGCAATAACGGTGACTTCTTCTGTTTCCATTTCCTCAGCAAACAGGTCTTCTAACGATTGAGGACGACAATGCCGCCGGCCATTTATGACCGTTTGCGTATATATTTGCGGGAGCGCGGGGTGTCTGGGTCAGTCAGAATTCCAGTGCGGTTGGGAGGTACGGCTCCCACCAGCAGTCCTTTCCAGGTCCATGACCGGTTATAATTTACGAACCCAGGGAGACCCTCGCAGCAGTTATCAACCTGCAATTGATGGAAAATAGATACTAGAGATGAATTAATCAAATTTAAGTCATGATACCTATTCCTTTGTAATAAGAGGATATCTTTTCTGTTAGTGTTTTGATCAGATACAATTGTACTTATTGATCTAGTTATCTTAATGATTTCCTGTTTGTTCTTGTATGTAGAGTAAAGAGACACTGAGTTTAAAGCTCCTGTCAGCAAAGAAGTTATGAATCTTCTACTCCTTATTAATGTTGTATTAGGGCGCGATTCAAACCCTTGACAAAAGAGCCGAAGTCTTCCAGAACTGACTACGAATACCAGCAGCTGTTCAAGGCCTTCTTGGGCGCTCAATCCGACTTCATCCCCGTGTATACGGACGGATCGAAGTCGGACACGGCCTGTGGTATCCCGCCACCGTGGCGTCTTGAGAGTGAGGCTGAATTCCTTGTGCAGCATCTACACGGCGGAACTCATCACTGTCAAGACGGCTTTAAGAGAAAGGCCGAAAAGGCCCTTTCGTCGTGTGTAGTGACTCGCTGAGTGCACTCAAGGCGATTTCCGGGTTTTCCCACATGCATCCAATCATTCAGGCTATACAAGGCCTTCTCTATAACTACCATTCCAGAGGAAATATAATTTCCTTCTTGTGGATTTCTGGGCATGTGGGAATTAAAGGGAATGAGGAGGCTGATTTAGCGGCGAAGGAAGCACTGCGCAAGCACACAATCGACTCACAGTTGCTTCCAGTGGAAGACTTGAAGGTTTCTTTGCGGAACGCAGCCTTAGAGTATTGGAGAGAAACATGGCGGGTCATGGAGAACAATAAATTACGCGGCGTGGCCCTCTTCTGTCAGGAGCAGTCGGAGGGAGGAAGTGGTCATCACACGCTTGAGGATAGGGCACTGCTACCTCACGCACTCATTTCTTTTTACCGAAGCTATAATTCAACCTCTCTGTGATGACTGTGACTCGTCTCTGACTGTGAAGCACATCCTGACGGAGTGTGATAAGTACCGGAGTATTCGCGACAGACTGAACATAAGGGGTGACATAGAATCTATTCTAGGAGATGACTCTGATGTTCTGACCCAGGTAATAATGTTCTTGAAGGAGGCAGCACTTTTTAATTTAATTTAGTAACAATTTTAATTTATTCCTTTAACCTCGTTAAATTATCAAAGAGATTTTAATTACTGTATAGTTTTATTTGATGATTTAAACTTTATATTTTAGTATATCAAATTATATATATTTTTTTAAACTTTCATATTTGTTGATAAAAGTAATAGAGGTGCAAAATGATAGTAGTTGTTGGAGCAACCTAAAATTCAATACTACTACTACTAACTTATGAACAAAATCAGGTCTTCTGAGTTACTACCTTGTATATGGGTTCCTTCAACCAATATTAGGAGTTACACTTTGTTTGAAGTAGCTTTACCTAATACTAAGCATGAAAAGTATCTCACAATGTATAAGGCAACATGGTACGGGATTTGAATAATGCAATAGATATGATTTTTTTCAATTCACCTGTAAACATTGGGTATGCAATGTAGGGCTAGGAAGATATTTTGGATGGAATGTTATGTAAGGGAATTATGCAGATTTAAAGTAGGATTAAGTAAAGAAGAAGCTGGGAAAATCTAACCTGAGCTTCAAAATAATGCAACCTTAACCAGCAGATTGCATATCAATTAGTGAATACTGTACTACCTTAAATGAACTTTAATGAGAGGAAGAAGGATTAAGAGAAAGGAAATAATTGTTTAGGATTTAACATATTTACTTGCCTTCTTAGCTAATGGTAATATATTAGTCAGGAGACAACAAAACCAGAAAAAAAGCATGTTGTTAATTTCAACATTTTTTTAAATTGGTAATTTGCGGGCCCTGAAAATAGCCCTAGTGTTGCTTTCCAAGGAGAAACATGTACAAAGTTAATCAGAGTAAAAGATACATAATGGCACTGAACTGAATGATAAGTAACACATTATACACACTAGCCTGTAAAAAAAACAAAAACTTCACTGTAAAAAGAAATAAGAAATACTTTCACTGTATAAAGAAAAACTTTAACTACCTTTCATTATAAAAAAAACTCACTGTAAAAATAAATAAAAAAGAAATACTTTCACTGTAAAAATAAAAACTTTCAACTCAAAAAGAAACACTTTCACTACAAAAATAAAAAAACCTGAAGACAGTTTAATCATAATTTGAAAGATTTTTCTTTTGAGCCTCCAAGATACTGTGCATTATGTTGTGCTCTGTCTCCACCTGAAGTTTCCAACACCTCAAGTCTCTCAGGGCTGAGGAAACATAATTCCCAAAGTTACTCGGTGGTCTTTCTTAAGCTCTGAACTGCTTGAAAGCTTATATACAACATGGTTGGCTTTATTAAGCACCATTTCTTCATCTGTGCTTCTCACATGCTTCTGATTCTTAGCTGACCCTGACAGCTCATGAACAACCTCAACAGGCATTATCCCCCTGCGGATGGGGGGATTGAGAATACTCCTGCAGTATCTCTGCTTGTCGTAAGAGGCGACGAATAGGGCGGAAAAAAACATGATTTTGCTTCTCATCTGAGAAAATGGTATGCGTTCACTTCCACAGGCGCAGAGAGCAACAATTGGCACCTGTGTTAAAACTCGGCAACCATCTGTTAAAGTTTGTGGAAGGTGCACGCTTTTTAGGACTACTTAGACCAACGTCTAAACTGGAAGATGCATATTTAATATCTAAAGAATAAGGGTCACAAAATACTCAATATATTGCACTGCTTAACCAATGGAACATGTGGAGCTGACTGCTCACCGATGCTCTTGTTTTATAGGGCTTTGGTACGGTCTAAAATAGATTATGGTTCGTTTATCTATGCACCATCATGTAAATCATACTAACGTCCGTTGATGTCACTGCACAATTATAGTATTAGACATGCGACGGGTGCATTTAGGACGAGTCCTATCCCAAGCATTTACTGTGAAGATGGAGAGCCATCTCTCTACATCCAGAGGAATCTTTTAATGAGCGGCCCCCACTGCGGGTAGGGGGATTGAGAATACTCCCACAGTATCCCTGCTTGTCGTAAGAGGCGACTAAAAGGGCGGGGAGAAAACCCCGAAAACAAACCCCCAGTACAGCAAGGGATGCGACCGGACAGTCTCGTGGGTCAACTGCCTGTGTGCGGCCAATCCAGCTGGCCTGCGACCACCCGCGTGTTTGCAGTGTGCAGTGACCCATAAGCTGAGACCCCTGGTACCTGGCCGTGTCGGATGCACGGAGAAGGGGGGGGCAACACTCAACTTTGGCCCCGGATTCGCCATGAACGGGCGGCCGGGAGCTAGGCCGGTAGCTCCCGGCTTCCGTGGCGATTTTCGTTCCTGTGGGGGGTGCCACGGTGGTGGGGGGTCTTCGTAGGGCGGTCGGAGGTACATGGGTTTTGGCGGGCCCATGTATCAAAGACCAACCCTAAACAGGCAACTCTTTACGTCGGGAAATGAATATGAAAAGTTCCTGGAACTTCTTTAAAGGAATCCTTTCTTCTTACATTCGAACTGAAGGAAATAATTATATGAAAACCAACTGGTTCTCTCATCGCTAGAGGGCATGTTTGTTATGGTTGGGGAACACCACAAAACACTTGATTCGTGAATTTAATTTCGGGCAATGGAAAGGGATTATTTTTTTTCGTTTCTCTTTTCCTCGAGGATAAGACCATGCACTGAAACGAACCATTGCCAATGGTTTGTCCCGATGAAATAAGTTCTGTCCGTGGATAGAAATTCAGACACTATATAGCGAGTGTGAACTTTCCAGGTTTCAAACCGGTGACTGCTAATACATAATAATGAGGGGAAAAGTTGGGCTTGATAGTTTTTCTACCAGGAATAAAAGTGAAAAACTCACCCGTCAATCCATAGACGAAATTGAAAGAATGTTACGCTATCACATGAATTCGACTATTTCTAAAGTACGCATTTGAAAACGTAGAACCCGACTTCTTTCTGTCACTTACGCTATAAACAAATTGCGTAGCATACAGTAATATAAAAAAATAGCATATTATGGTGGAATTCGAATAATGATAAGGACATAGTCATTTTCCACTACTAAAAAAATTTTTTTATTTTGACCGGTTCTAATCTAAACCTATATCAAAAGTCTAGATCTAAAGCACTTCCATCCTTGAAATGAAAAACTGTAAATTATTGATTCCAAGTTTTATGCTTAAAAAACACGACCCAGGATTCTCCGTTCAACGTAATCCAAAAGGTGTCTGCCCTGCACACAAATCCATCTGCTTGTACACACTCGGGTACAGGCAGATGGATGTGTGTGCCATTGTTTGGAGGTGGGTCAGTTAGTCTCGTGCTGGGGTGCCGGAGGAAAGGGAAGAAAGAGCGAGGATCCCTTTATGGAGTACTCTCGTCGAATGGCTAAGGGATGTACGGAGGGGGGGGAGTAAGCCGTTCATTGAAATACTAAGACCCTTTACGAAAATCGGAGGTCAATGCAAAATGTTAGCAATCGGAGCTATACAAAAATGTTTGTAAACTTTTTGTTTTCTACTTTTATACTATAGTATACTACTATTATACTATAGCTATACTAAATTATTTTGGCAAAAATTCAATTTCAAGAGTGAAAAACAATTTTTCCTAGAAAAATTATTTCCAGCGGGGAGAAAATTTCACTGAATCCATGGTTAAAACAATACCGCAACCTTTATTAAGATCGATCCCCAGGAAGAGTACTGTGTATTTATTTTATCGCACTTATTTATTCGTTACATTTATTGTCTGATTTATATATCTTACATTTTACATTGGTAATTGAATTCATGGAATAAAAATTCTCATTTTAAAGGCATTAAAAAAAATATTTTTTCTCTTGATTACGAAAAACTGGAATTACGAAACGTACCACCGCACACCGCATAATTCCTCTCGGCTTGAGCGGCGCATCATATTTTTAGGTTTCAGAAAATGAAAATACGATATTCAATGCGTAACTGGGCGTAAACTGGTATTGATTTTGTCAGCCAGCCACAATAATGATAATAAATGCTGATTCAAATTAATATTCTTTATTCAAATATTCTTTGCCCACAGATAATCCCGTTCGATATGTCTACCTCTACCTTAGCTATTCGGAAGCGGAAAAGATTGACCCTTGAAAAATGTCTGGACATTTTTCAAGGGTCAATCTTCCTCAAGGGGTTCTGGTTGACCATACGAATTTTATCCAGCTGAGGATCCCAGTTAGAAAATAATTGTGCCAACCGCTGATTATAACCTATGTTTCCAGCCACACACAGCATGTAGGTTCCTACATTTTTTCATATGCTGCTAAGTTCCTTAGCCACTTACTTACTAGTGCACATTCCCTTTTATTTTATTCAAAACTAATAAATGATTTTAAATGTTTAAATTTTTTGTTCACTTCCATTTTCTTTGAAGTAGTTTAAAATGAGTCATTAGGGCCAGGATTTTCAAACTTTTGCACCGATTAAGACCCCCACTTCTGCTTGTCTTCAGAGATGGTTTAACGGTGAGAAATTCGCGCCGTTTCTCAATTTTTTCCTGGGAAAATTCTCGGAGATCACTGTGATCTTTTACCAACCAATCACTTCTTGAAAATTTATCCTTATTCCATGTTGTGAAAGGCCAAAGAAAGTCATATATCAAACGTTTGAATAAGATGTACGATTTTCCCCTCGCCTAATCAAACAGATGTAAGAATTTGTTGGACCTTTGTGAAGAGGATCGCTTAAAAGATTTTGGCGAATTAAGAAGAAGTCGGATGCAATTACCAAACCATTCCTGGACATTAAGAACTCCAAATTTGTTTACACTTAACTGTAAATGATTCACCAAGCGTGAAATCTCGGAGATAAAGACTTAAATGGAGACATTTGTAGTATTATGTCGTTCCAGTACTTGACGGTAAACCGTCGAAGTTGTGTCTAGTTATTTATAGTTAAAGAAGAATCTGGGCCTGGTTTGATGTCCGTTAAAAATTTTGATAGTTTTTATTCCTGGCCTACGCAAAGAAAAAAAATGTTTTTGCTGCCAACAATTTTCTGATTTCTTATGCAGTCTAGAGTTTCGGTGGATAAAAAAAAAAGTTTTATATTTGGTGTGCGTTTTTTAATATGTTACATTCACAATGTAATTTTTACAAGTTGAATTTTTCTTACAATACTCTAAAGATTGTTGTAAAGACATTTTGTTATTCTTATTCAAAAAATTGTGTTATTCATTTCACAACGAAATTACTACGTTTAATCTTTTTTCTTATTAAATTCTGTAGACATAACTAAGCAATGAAGTCAAACATTTTTGAAGTCCGTATGTGACTTTCTCTCCTGAGAATGGGGGAAAAAAATAATGCCGGCAAAGGAGTAGTAAGCAATGTATTTAAACAAATGTATGACTTGAGAATTTCCCGCTGGATACTTAAAATAAAAAATCAACGATAGAAAATATCAATAACAAAAGGGTGGTTGCGGTGGGCACTGATAATATGGTCTACTGATTCGTGCACCATTGGTCAATATTTAGATTTCTGATGGACGATTTGAATTACTTAGCATGATGAAACTTCCGAGGATCTATGGACTCTGAACAACAAGGGGGTTAGCGCTCACAAATTAATGAATATTTTAATAGCATTTTGCAAAATTCATCAGAAAACAACCTGTTAATTAGCATAATGCCTTTTCAAATTTTCCCCTTCCAAATATGATATTCCACGAAAGGTCGTCTTAGTGCTCTCTTTGACGGCAGTAACGCTTTCCCCTCTCCGTCTCGTGTAGTTACCGTAAATTATTAATTATTCCACGTCCATCGCTTATGAGCACGTGTCTTATGAGACTTTTTTTTTTTTAAAGGTCAGCCGTCGTTTTGCCGTAACCCATTAAGAAAGAAATGAATATTTCAATGATGCTTCTTTTTAAGGATAAATAAACTATATTCGTATGTAATGGAATGCATATTAAAAAAAATATATATATATGTATTAAGTCATGATGATTTAATGGGGAATTAGGAGGGAAAATGGACTATTGAGAGGAACATTAGAGGCGAAAAAGTGCAGACACAGACTTCGGAATCAGTTGGTGATAAATATTTGTGCGACGCAGTCTCAGGCAGAACTCTGTGAGCATCGCAAAAGAAGAACAATTGAGCATCGCAAAAGTCGATGTGCATTGTCGACCGAAGAAGCATTGTTACGCAGCGCGAGATTACTTTTCTCGGGGTTTCTGTTCTTATTGAAGAGTATTTCAGTCATCAACCCCATCATGACCATTGGATTGGTTTACTGCAAGTCAAGGGATATATATTGGTGTGGGGCGGTTTCCCCCCATGGTCGCCTTCCACACCGCAGTACATTTGAGGCCGATTCCGTGAACGAATTTCACTCTCGCCCTCAGCGTCTGTAGCCTTTGTTGATGCTTTTTTGTCAGCGCCCTCGCCATCAATGCATTTCGGTGAAACTGCTGCCCTCCACCAGAGAGGTTGCGTGATGTTGTAGGTGCTGGTCTCGAACTTTTTTTTTGTAATTTCCAAGGCTCGAACCCGTGAACATTCGAAGTTTCGTAGTCCAGCATATAAACTACCAGCATACCCAGCCCATATAAACCACATTGATATCGAGGAAGAATTTTTCTTTTTGAGAAATCTGCAGCTCGTCTTATCTTCACCCAAAGTTATCACACACATTACGTTTGTTGACGGCGAATGAAACCGAACCCATTCGCAGGTAGAATTGACAACGCCGAGGTGGGTTCGAAGAGAGAAAGTTTGAGGGGGGAACGCCCCGTCAGTCAGTCGTGAACGAAAATTTGGAATTAATAAACTCAATCAACATGTGGACGAGCATAATTCAGGAGTTCCAGGGACTTTTCCCGGGGACTCTAAAAACACCCCGCGGGATTATTTATTTATCCGTAACTCATCGTAAATTAAGCAGTGCAAACGTTTCAATATGTTTGCACACCGCTATAAATTATTTCAGAGAGCGAAATGCGAGAACACACGAGAGAGAGAGAGAGAGAGAGAGAGAGAGAGAGATCCTCTCTAACGAGGCTCCGAAATGGAAAAATAATATTTGAAAATAACCGCTTTCGCATTTGTATTTATGATGATGTATTATTCCCGAATGATTAACTATGCATGCGGGTCTCCCCCGACCTTTTGGCTCGTCGGATCGCCGCGGAAGCCATCCTCCAGGCACGGCGAAGCAGGATCGCCCGAGCAAGCTTACCGATGGAGATATTTCCCCACCTCTCTCTTTTTTTTACGCTCCTCCCATCTTCAGTCACCGCTTCCATAATCGCGACAAAGCTTTCAATCGGTTTTAGCAAATGTAATACACCTGGTAAAGAAACAAGATGTCCCGTTTAAAGAATGTGTCAACAAGGGTGGAAAAAGGGGAAAGTCGACGTAGTTTGGCAAGTTGATCCTAGGGCGCGACGAAGCGGAATCGGTTCTTTCGGCCGAGAGCTCAGTCATCGGCGTTGTGTTCCGTTTTTCGTCACGGATGATGAACTCAAAGCTCATTGACTTTTAATGACAAGTGTGCCCACATAAATATTGGGCCAATGTGAATGTTGTTACTCCGATGCATTTCCACGACTCAGTCGTGGAAACTGATTCGAGTCGGAGTTGGAATGCCTTTTGAACATAATTTATTCCCAGAAATGTAAAAAAAATTGAATCAAACATTTCATAAGTTGAAGCGTTAAAATGTATTCGTAAAACCCAAATGGATCGATTCCACCTTGTTTAGCAAACTTGATTATCACCAATTGCGATGTTCATAAATACTCAACAGGAGCAAAAAATGATTTTTACAGTCCCTATGCGAGGAAAGCTCTAACTCTTGTTTTTTTTAAGGGACAGTTTTATGTTGGATTGTTTTGGACAATGATATAAAAGTTATTCACTGCATGAATAGATTTAAAAGGAAAAAGAAACATTGTTTATAAAATGAAATATTATCATCCTATCCCAGTGGAATAATATAACACGCTGTATATACTGTTTGCAATGCATGAGACGATGATACTAAAGCTATTCACTGCATGAATAGATTTCAGAGAAGTAAAAAGAATTATTTTTAATCAAATGCAATATTATAATCCTGTCCGATGGAATATTACAAGTGCACGTAAAATGTTGTAGTAGTGGTATTTTAGTTTATAGGGTGCTTCGACGGCTTTGGTAATTTCGCACCTCTTCAACTCATAGAAAAACCCATCTTGAC
>WURS02046665.1:0-11096 GCA_011762765.2 Rhinocypha anisoptera | reverse complement strand
ATCTAGGCTCCTAACTACGTAAAGGAGGGGCCGACGGAACTGCCCGATAATTTCATTAAGAGAATAATTATTTTAAAATTAAAAATTAAATAAAAATAAAATTTAATTAAAAAAATGTTAATTAAAGTAAATTAATTAATTAATCAGACTCAGTTCCGTCACTATATATATATAAATGACGGCCCATATAGAACATGAAAAACACAGAAACACAAAAAATACACTCACATTTGTTAGCTTTCGGCTGTCATTTGCAACCTTCGTCCGCTGTATGAGAAGACTTCTTATAAAAAATGAGTCATCTTATACAGCAGACGAAGATAGCACGGTCATTGGTACTTCAATCCAGGGATAGAGATTGGTTGATTGCAGACAGGGCTGCACAGATATATATTAATGTGGTGGTTTCCCCATCGCCTTCCACATCGTATTGCTGAGGTCATGAACTTCACTCTCGCTTTGTAGTAATTGATGCCGGACCGATCATTTTGACTTGCCTCATCAATCCCTTCTGGTACAACTGCTGCCTTCCACCAGAGATTGCGTATATCGAAGTTGTAGGTGCCGGTTTCGTTATTTGGTGCAAATTCAAGTCGAGAAATATTTTCTCATCTCCAAGGCTCGAACCGGCGAACTTTAGTTCCATATTCCAGCACGCTACCCCTAGGCTACCTCTGTTATTTTCAAGAGCACTGGACTAAAATATTTCTTACTGTTTGTATATGCTTTGACAATTGCTTCCCCCCCTAATGGTGTTCATCTGCCCAATGGTTCATACAGCGTGCCAAACTGGGAACTTCCGGTCAGAGGTCAAGTTCAATTTTGAGCTAAAGACGCCGTCAGGGTGGCCGAAAAACTTTCGTCAACGCTGGACAAGATGAAGTGGAGGGAAAATCGATCATTGCCAGTCAATTACAGACTCAAGTATAGCTGGCGCCTCTTTTCAAGTTTCAAGAAAGTGCGTGAATGTACAATTTTGTAGAAAATACCTATATCCAAAAATAATCAAATTGTTTATATCATAATAAAAGTAGAAAATATATTGTCATATTGTAATAATAACGAAAATTACTTTAAATACTTTGTCAAAGTACAGGAATAACAAATTTCGCACACGCATTAAAACCCATCACATAACCCCCTCTCTTTGAACATGAATCTTGTTTTAATTATCAACTCATTAACATATGCCTGCAGAATTCAAAATACTACAGTTCATTCCTTTTCAAGAGAAACACTGTACTACGTAAGAATAATCATTCATTGAGGACTCACCTCTTCCAAGATGGAGCTTCGCTCAAGCTTGCGTATTCCCCCTGCGATGAGTTTCCTCGCTCCAGATGCGGTTTGGACGAGGCGAGGTCCACCAGTCCCTTGGGCTGACCACCGTTTCGATGGAGGGAATAGAAAGGCAAGCAGAAATTAGAACGCCAATTCCTTATTGCAGTAATGTTCCACTAATGGTTAAGGCAAACTGCGTGGTATGGGTGCCTTCGTTAAAGGAAATGGAAAGTCCTGACTATAAGCCCCTCGCTATGGTAGCTATAAAAGTCCACATTAAAATTATAGCGGAGTGAAGAAGTCTGGAATTTTCTATTTTCTTAATAGGGCAGAGTGTGATTTCGGGGGTAAAATTATGGCCGTAAGTAAAATCCTGTTCGGAAAACAAAGAGCCATAAAGGAGAGAGGGAGAGAGAGAGAGGCTTTCAATTTTTTCCGCTTAATAACTCCTGTCTGGCCACTTCTCCAAAATTAAAACGCATCAAACTTAGTTCACTTCCATTTTTGGACTTCAGAAAGCAAATGGAGTAAAATTTAGTATTACACATATTATTATTCAAATTAACCCCCAAGCGGATACTAGATCGCCTTTCAGGGCATGCATTGAACCAGGTAGTGACTACTAAGCGGCCGGTAGCATATCTTATGAAACAAATGGAATAATAATAGCATGAGTAATAACGTGAGCGTATATAAAATAAAATTTTATTCTTCACCCATGCTTTTGTTCCAGAGGAAATTATACCAACCGTTCAACCAAAACATTTCAAATTTTCTACATAGCAACTGATTAAAACGTTTGGGGCTGGAAATAAAAATTATTAAAGTAAAATCCATACAATATTCTTCAAGCTAGCTATTATTTTCAATTTTTCATTATAAATACATGGCTACAGAATGACAATATTACTAATATCCACTTGTGGTCACATGCGAATAATCTACGACTACGCTGTCGATTCCAACTAAGTCGTTCGTAACTAGTCATATCTTAATAACTCGTTCTCCAACCGTGAGTGGAAATATAATTTATTTATTTATGTCCATTATAAAGTTACCCTCCGTTTTTCTCCGTTACAATTATCCTTCTAATGTAATATCCATTAACAAATAGGCTTTTTCAATACGCCTAACAAAACGGCTTTTTCAACAACTTGAATCCTTGGATCTTCTATGCCGTAATATCTGTCTTATTAGTTTCGTCCTAATGTAAGAAAACCCTCATCATTAACTTCCCTTGACTCCTCGGAATACATCTACATCGGATATTCTCAGAAACCATGGAAGGGTAATCAAATAAAAGAGACACTACCGGTCGAAACGGTGTTCAGCCTGCTTTCCTGACCATCATTAGTGATACATATCTGTAATTAATAGAATAAAACTCAAGTCACCGGGTTTTTGAGGACTTAAGACGGCATTAGGTCAAGAGAGGGATCAACCATCTGTGTCAATATTAATTTTTATTCTATAGGTGTTCTTAAACTGGGACTTAATGGGTGCTGATAATCTTAAAGAGAGAGAAATACAGTATTTGATTTTTTTTTTTTTTACTAGTAGTAGTAAAAACTTTAAATGGTTAAATATTTTTAAAACACCTTTTAATTTAACTGAAATTGATATTTCTTCTGACACGTATTGACGTACAATCTTAAGCGTGAAAAGTCGTGCTTATTTTTTATGATTACGACCTATGAGGCCCATCTAAGAATACCAAATGCCAAGTAGCCAACACAAGCGACACGAATTCACTGACCTAAGGATGAGTGTGCATGCAAGTACTACCCTGTTATTTTATTAGTATACACCACATTTCTTAATACCTCTCCCGACATTAGCTACTTGACACCTCTTCCACTGGCGGGTGTAATTAGCGATGGCGAGCTCCTTTTAGACTCAGGAGCACCGATCCGTTGATAGCCGCAAGGGCCGTTGGGTTTGCCCACTTCGCCTAGAGCTTAATTAATGCAACTGAACACTTTTATATTGTGCAGCATGAATTCAATGCAGAACAGCTAACGTAACAATGAAATAATTTTATGAACTGGAATGGAATCATTTTGACGAAGTTCATGATGTAATATTAATAAAGAGAAAGAGGATATTTCAGAGTATGACTCAATCAGTTTGGAGATGAAGCAGCTTATAATTTAAATACATGCACAAAATGTTAATAATAATCCTCTATTTTATTAATAAGACGAAAATAATAACAATATGACTTTATAAAAATATTTCTTGGTAAATAACTGAGGTCGCCCAGTAGATTGAGCGTTTGTGTACTAAACAGGTGAGCTGGGATCAAGGCAAGGTAATGTAAAAATAGTAATTTCTGTAAAACTTGGAAGTCGGAGGAGACAATTTATCCAATAGAGAGATTTATTATTGATTTTCACACAAAAAATAAAATGAAAACTATTTGCTTCCATAAAAAACCAAAGATATCTCGAAACTACTTTAATAATACTTACAAATAAATTGCTAAAACCATTCAAGGGTTTGAGGCCCAACTTTGTGGAAGTTCATTAAACTATAATATGATCAAAACACTGAATAATACACTAAAAAGTAACACTGCTCTACAAGTTAAAAGTTACATTTGTGTACCTAATGATTGTCTAGCGGCTGAAACGAGTCGAGCAATAATTATTATTTTAATGGAGTATTTTTCTATCGTAAGCGACTTTTAACTTATGCAACAGTGCTACTTTTTGGTGCATTATTATGAATCACTCTCACTAAATCTCACCGAACTCGGTTACTTTTAATCAAAACGTATTTCTCTAAAATATTTTATTGGTATAACTAGTTTCAACTAATTGGCTTCATTGTCAGGAAACTGATGATGACGCTAAACATTGAAAATAATTATAACACTAATATATTTTAGTGTAAATGGAGTATTTTGATCATTTTATAAAAACTAAAATCATAATTATATGACATTCTTCCATTCAAACAGTAATTGCTAGTTTATAGATGCAGCAATCAAAGAGCTAATACTCATATACATAGGGCCTATGTCAACAGCTTAATAATTCAGACTAACATTTTCAGTACTGGATATATCGCAGTACTCTTACATGATCAAAGAAAACCAATCTCGTCTCATCTCAACCAAACTCATCAGGTACAAGACCTGTATTGTACCTGATGATGGCTTAGCAATCCGAAACGCGCGTTGTACACATTAAATATTTTTGTGGAAAAGCGCGTTTTCTTTATTCATTATAAATTCCTTCCACTACACCCAACCTGCAACTGTTAATCATATCCGCACGTCCTCCGAAAATTGACTCAGTGGTGACCGATTGCATACCTTGGGGAGCAGAAACATATGACAACCTATACACATTTGACGAGCATAGTAACATTAATCCGATCCAATATAAAAAAGCATGGAAGGCTATCAATTTTTAAAAATCGTTCCTGAAAGTAGTTACTTATAAAAAATCTGTAAAAATCAACTATCGTCACTAGATAAAGGTTCATGTTGACTCGGAAATTTTTTTTAAATGGTGAATGTTATATGGAAAATAATGCTTATCCTTCCATAAAATTGGAGGGTAATGTTCCTTATATAGAGAGAATAAATATTGCGTAGCATATGTTCACTAAAAGTAGTCTTAATAGATGTTCCCAAAGCTACTCTCCTTGCAAATTGCAAAAAATAATTTCTTTACGAAATCTACAGATGTGTCCTAAAGACAGAAATAAATAATTCTGAAAGCTTGGGAAAACAAATGTTAAGGTTTTTATTTTAAAACCTGAGTAAAAACTGAATAACCAAAAGAAAAAAAAGTGGAGGTGCCGGGGATCGAACCCGGGGCCTTTCACATGCAAAGCGAACGCTCTACCACTGAGCTACACCCCCAGCGCAAAGTTAGCGATCTTCCGTTTGAGAGTCTTTGGAAACTGTGGTCACGTGGATGCTGATGCTGGATCATTTTGATGACTACAAGCAAGCACCTTACAGTTTATGAACGTTGTCGATCTTACTAATTAGAATGTGACGACTCCTGCTTCGACGCAGGCCACGGCATTCCGAAATATACTGCATTGGGAACAGTATTCTCATTGTGTTGGACGATGAGACGATTAATTTTACCACGAAACGGAGAACAATAACGTCATGCTATGGAGATAGTCGACTAATTTTATCAAATTCTATTCTTTTTACATTGCCCTGGACGGCAATTTATTTTTTTTATTTGCCCATGATACGAAGGCACGAACATTTCGTATTTTTAACTTTTTATCGGACTCCTTTAACGATATTGATTTCAACCCAAAATACAACGTTATATTTTGGCAGGTAAAATCGAGATCCTCATATGCCATACTGCCATAACCCGTTATATTGCCGTAACAGAATAAAAAAAAATCACCAGCGAGCCTCCGCCAGAAGAAGGGGAGGGCGGAGGAATGTGGCATGGGAAGGTTGGACTCACAACTACGTGTCCGTTTAAATCTACTTCTACTTATTACCCTGCAGGTCGCCGCAAGGCGTGTGGCAGGGGGTGAGTCACCACCAGACATGCACTCCCGCATGCAAAAGTTAGAAGCTTACTCACAAAAGTAATTGTCATTAAGGGTTGTGGGGTAGAGGTTTGGAATTGGGCAGTAATAATGATAGTTGTATGCTAATAATGATAGTTATATATACTGTGGGCATGAATGAAAATAAATATTTCTGTACTACGCCTATGTCACATTGCCACAATTACATTCCTTAATTTACAAATTAGAAACATAAAAATAGTATGTATATAGTAAGAAAAAAGGTACAGAGATTGTATGAAAATTGTTAAACATAAAATAATGATTTTTAAAGTGGCGGGATAAATTTAAGAAAAGCAGGAAACTGTTTGTCTAAATCTACGTGTACTTATTATCCTCAACCGCCGCAAGGGCGCGTGTGAGCCATCACCAGGCATGCATGCCCACATGCACATAATAGAGATACTACACATGCAGAGAAACCACTATCATGCAAATATTTCAATGACGAAAGAAAATACATGTCATGCGGGAACAAAATCAATTGACATTTAATTTTTAAAACAACATGAAAGATAATATGCATAAATACACTAGTTACCCTAACTATTATCTCGGAGCATGTGCTCATATTTATTTTGGTCTCTAATTGTGCGTGGAAAAAATTACACTTTTATATATTTCTGTTTGACAGATCTATCTGATTTTATGTACGTGATCAGATCTACTTGTAGTACGTCGGGGCTCGTAATATATTTGTGACTTTTTCGCTTGTTCTTAATAATGTGTATCTTTATTATGCATCCTCGGATTCCAATCTTGTATGCAGATGACACAAACATTCTAATCTCTGCAACTTCCATGCAGGAATTAACAAAGAACTGCACTTCAGCACTGAAACTTGTAACCTACTGGTGCAAGGAAAATAGCGTGAAATTAAGTCAAGAAAAATCCCAAGCCATCTACTTTTCACTTAACCCCCCCCAAAGTCAGTCCTTTGATAAGAGAAGATGACCAAACTATACACTTTGGAACAGATACTAAGCTCCTGGACATCTACTTATAATTAAATTTGACATGGGAGGCTCACATCAATAATTTGGCGCAAAAGCTAAGTTTATCATGTTTCCTTTTAAGAACCTTGAGAGATACAGTTATCATAGATGCACTATTGATGCTCTATTATGGAACCGTGAACTCCCATATTGCATATGACATTATCCTTTTGGGTTACTTCCTCATATTCACTAAAACTTTTTAAATTACAATAAAAGGCCATTCGGATCATTGCTTGAAAGTCTACTGCTTCACCCTCTCTCCCAGTATTTCAAGAATTTGGTCTATTACCACACCCATGTATATATATAAAGGTCCTGGGTTCGATTCCCGGTCATGTATATGTTTTCCGTGAAATATACTATTCCCTTGTGTTCATCCTTACATGTTTCAATGGTTTCTCATTTTTATTTATATGTTTAATTTCCCCTTAAAGTTGTAAAATCACATAAAATGAGCCATTTCCCATAAGGGTGCATGTCAATTTCAAACTTCGATATCTTTCGAAAGATGTTCTGAATCGTTTTGAAATTTGGCAAGTTAGTAACTTATAATAAGTATAAGATCCAACCAAAGTTTCCTCGACTTGTGATTATTTGAACTTATAGCCAATACATCCTTAAGTAAACCTGTTCATCCAGTATCCCTCTAAATTAATGTCCACGATCTGATTGGCAGTTGTGGTCACGACCAATTGTTTAAATTATATGTTAAATAAAAGTTTATTTCGTTTTATTTATTGCGAAATATATCAATTATTGTTCATCTCTATGCTAATGAATGCAAAGGATTTCCAAAACCAAGCAATGGAGAGGCATTTTTTTCATTTTAGTTGCATTCACTCCGAAAATTCCAAAACTCAAAAGCTATTCTGTGCAGGAGCCAAATAATGCTCTCCACCAAATGACAAATTTCAAATAAACGTTATCTGAGGGTGTTATATAATGCTTATTGCGATGATACCTGGGATGAATTGAAAATTAAATAATAATGGTAACAATATAATATAAAAATAAATAATATTGGAACTTAATTCTCTTGGAAAATAATACGGGGTTCGGATCTCTACTTAATAAACATGGTGTCATATAAATAGAGAAAATCAATTATAACCAGGTGAAATATTTTATTTTAATAGTCGAAGGAAAACGGAAGATGTCTGCAACGTAGCTCAATTAGCAAGTCATTACTCTTCGATGTATCAATAGATCTCTTGGCGTTTGAAAAGTAAGAGAAATGGCTGTAATTGAGAGTATCTTGGTCAAAAATTATTGCTTTCCATAAATAAACCTTTATATATGGCTCCTACATCACACATCTGCGACCTAAATTACCATAATTACAATATTTTGTGGTGATAATCTCTTACTTCGACTTCAATGGCCCATACTTAAAACACGTTCACATAACGAATAAAAGGAATGTTTAAGAACAGAATAACCATTTTAATTTGAAATAGTTTCAATTTATGAAATAATACTCTGTAAGAATGAATTCGAATTAATTCATTTCAGATTTTGAAGTCAAACATCTTTCAGGAATGACAAAAGCCGAAAGTAATACTTTATTCACTTTCAGAATACGCGTGTATTTAAAAAATGTACTTATATGGTCTCAAATATGGATACTATAATTAGGCAATTAATGAAAAAATTGCATGAACCTACAATATAATTGAAAAAATTGGAGATACTTGCCCACGGTTTCCATTGACAATATCAAATAAAAATATAATCGGATCAGAGTATTTATAAGTCTATATTTACGGTAGAGTAGTAGGTTTAATAAATACTTTTTTGATTACTTCTTGTGATATGTTTGCTAAATAAAGGAGACGTAATATGTGATTGAAATGCGGCAGGGTTTTTTTCAAAATATCTTAAACGCTTTCACTCTATCATATGTATCTTTTTCGTATGTTTAAGCTTCAACTAATCACAGAACCGATCTTAAATATACAAATGACAATATTATTGTGTTACAATGGGAGAGCGACATAATTTTTTACCTAAGTATTACATGCTTTTACTGTTATAATATCTTCCCCTGCTTAGATATACCAGTTGGAACTATCAATAATTTTACTATAAGTCTCATATTTTGATATTAATTTTCTTTTCCCCAAAAAATCCTGAATAAACACTGAATGTCATAAATATTGATGAACATTTGAAACAATTGTACGTCTTTTGTATTTTCTTTCAATGCCATAAATATTGATGAACATTTGAAACAATTGTACGTCTTTTGTATGTTCTTTCACATTTTCTTAAAATTGAGTATTTCTTTATCTAAGTAAATCAATCACCTTTCAATACATTTCGGGATAATAATAATAATTTCGGGGCACAACTAATAAATTATACTAATTAAATAACATTACTGAAATCTTCCATGAAAATTATAAAGAGCAGCAGAGAGCCTAAGAGCGACGGATTAGTCACTAATTTGGTGTGAAACAGTCCAGCGGTGAAGATGGTGCTTCCATCCGCGCCCTTGAAATCATTGGCAACACTGCAGACATCGCTATCGAAATGAATCAAAAATAACAAAGAGCCCATTTATACTACATGCGCGGCCTTGACTTCCATCAATCCAGAAGATGGACTTCTCGTGTTTTCTTGGTAACGTTTTAAATGTTTTGATTCCAATGTCACGGATAAATGACAATGTCATCAGTGCAAATTTCAAAAGTCTGTATTCACTTATAAGTCTTTCATATGCATTCCCAGTATTCGGTTTGGATGAATTATTTTTGACATTGGCAACAAACCGGACGATTAAAATACTTGCACAGTATGTCTTTTCACCGAACCACCATTAGAGGAAGACGGCAAAGGTGCTAGAATCACGGGGAGATTCCCGCGGAATAATTACAGGTAACTGTCCTAGTACTAGTAGCCGATTATAACAAGGGGCAACATACAGATTTCAGACGGCTGTAAAAGTCAGAATATAAAATTACAGAAAATGATAACCCACAGCAATTTCTCATCTTTTCATGGAGTGAACCTGCATTTTCTAACGCGAAATACATTTCCTGACAGTAACGGCGTTGTTTCGTTGAGTTCTCCGTCGAATAGCGAAACATGCGTACTTACAAAGCACACATTCGCAATGCATGACATGAATGAATGATGGAAGGTTAAACATTAAGCGAACACTCCCACTAACGTCATCTGACGCCTTCAATATTCAATACGCACTTTTTTCAATTTTTATTGGCTTCACCGCAACGACCAATGACGTAAGCGTAAAAAAAAGTATGATTTTTCTAGATTAAAAAAGAAGCAGACTTGTGAACTCAGTCAGCGAGTCAAACGACATACAAACTGAGTTCACCTATTCTCTTATAACGCGATCTAAGTTTGCAGTATTATTTTTATCACCATGCAATAAAGGCCCAGTTTTAGTTCCGAAATAAAAATGTGGAAATTGACAGTTTCATTTATTGTTGCGATAAATCGTTTCCACCAAGTAACGGCCGATACCACCAACTTTCGCATGGCTTTAGTTTCAAAACTCAATTGATAAAAATATTATAAAATGATAATTGATATAAAATGGACAAAATGGTCAGTATTAAAAATGGTAAGAATGACCAACTTCATTTAATGAAAATCGATTACCCAAGCTTTCTTAGAGGTCGTGGTATTCCAGTGGATAGAGTGCTTGGCTAATGAACATGGGAGCCGGGTTCAAGTCGACTCTGCAATCTGACTGGAATGACTGCCCTCTTAGAGTTATTCGTGTTTGTTTTTAGTTCGCGGTCGTCGAATGTTATGTAATCCACCTTAAGGTATCCACCTCATAAGTGATTTCCGTTGTCGAATTAGCGTGTTTACATAGTTATCTATGGTTATGCGAAAATTACTCACACTTTCGAAGTTTCGCTTACGCACAAATGGAAGAAGAAAATTGTTGCGGATCCTTCCGCTGAATCTTATGCTCGAAAGACTTAAGGGGACGCCATCCTTTATATTAAAGTCATAAAACTTTAATGACTGTCCAACCACAGAGTGCATTACAAAACTTCCACCTCCTGAGAGGGTTTTGACTTTTAGTTATACAGATTTTAACCTTGAAACACAAGAGAGCGCAAGCGCATTTAGGTAACATGGCTGCTATGGCTGCTATGATTGTAAACACCTGGAAGGGACGTGGTGCAGGGACCAGGTGTGGGGTCTCCCGTCACCGCACCTCAACTACAGGATCGTGCTACACCTCACATATGTGGAGGCAAGGCTTAGGCATAAATG
>WURS02046654.1:0-11096 GCA_011762765.2 Rhinocypha anisoptera | reverse complement strand
AGGGGGCCATGTATGTTAAAGCGATTATTAATTTTATGCTTGAGGAGGGTGTGGTCGACAGTATCAAAGGCCTTGGAAAAATCTAGGTAACATACATCCAGTTGGGAAGCTTGGTCCAAGGCATCAGAGATGTGGCTGTGGACTATTGAGAGATTGATATTTGTCCCGTTGAGCTTCCGTTGCATTCTCTCTTCATTTTTTGTAGCCTGTCCTACCCATGTTCCTCATATACGATATATATATGATGGAGGATATATCACCAAGCATTCCCTTTTCCACCTCCATCATTTTCATCTCCACCATTTCTGGTCTTCTTTTTCACTAGTCCATGTTTTCGATAGATACAATGCCACGGACCGTGCGAATATTTATATACACAGCTTCTTTGTATATGCCTCTATGTATTTTATAGTGACATTTAGGCGCTCTAAAATTTACGTTCTTCCATATCCTGTAAGGCTGTTAGACTTTGAACATGACCACAAACTAAGTTCTATGTACTAAGTTCTATCTACTACAATGATGTAGACTAAACTAATCTCATGTATCGGCCACTCTAGGTAAATTGTCCAAGACAGTAATTACGTCATGCAAACTTAAAACATTTATCCCTAATGAATACCTTACATCCGCATACTTTGCTATATTTCACTACCATATCAATTATGGGATTGGACTATGGGGTTCTTTCTCGTTTTCCATATGTCTAGTTAAAATTTGAATGAGCAGTTACATTTGTTTCCTTCTCCCCACCCTAGGGATAACTGTAAGCCTCTCTTTAGCACGCTTGGTATCTTGACCCTCTACAGTTTGTATACAGTTAAATGACTGTGATGTAAAGGTAAATTTAAATTCCTTGGAGACAAGAGCCAATGTACACTCCCACTTCACGAGAAACAGGGATTTTCTCGATGTGCACTATTGCCGCCTAACCAAAACCTGCAACTCCTACAATGTACTCAAGCCGCGCCTTTTTTAACGGTTTGCCTCTTGAGGCCAGACATGTTAGTCTTAATAAATTTAAAAATGTTATCTATAATTGGCTCATAAAGAAAGCCTTTTAACGAATTCTTTGATTATGATAAACATGATTTGAACTTCTGTGAGTAATGATTTTATTTTTTAATGTGTTCCATGATTATTTTTAAGAAGTACTCATTTTTTATTTATTTTACTGTCATTTTTTATATATATTTTGTATTTGACGAGGACCAGTGCTCGATTGTGTTTTACGTCTAACAAATGAATGACTGAATGTAATTCTGATCTTAAAGATGACGGATGAAACTACACGTACTTCCTACCCGCCCTCATTCTAATTAAAATCCCTACTCTTCTTCTACCTCGCTTGTCCATTATTCTACCCTCCACTGCAGTTTTCAACATATCATTGGCACTGAGTATCCCTTCCACCCATTTTTCCTGCCTCCTTCGTATTTTCTGCGTTCTAGGATTCAACATTTATTATCCATTTTCTTCATATTTCAAGCAATTAATTTGGTACCTTCTTTGGTATCAACAAATGTTTTCAGGTTTTTCCGTATTGGCGAAGTTATATGGTCAACCTATTGCGTTAATTTCTTTCTCTTTCACCTCTTTATTTTGTGTTTCAACCCAAGCCTTTCTTTTAGAGTCTATCCAAGTAAATTACTGCTCATCATCTATATAATATAAATCCTTTATTTATTGCGCTCTTTTATTCCTGACATCCTTCGTTCACTCAGCATGATGAGTTTGTCTCCATTTGCAGTCATTAGGATCCATTCCAAACCTTTTCCGGCCATTTGAGCAATATTTCACCTTGATGGCCTCAAATATCTCGAAATCCTCAATTTTCACAGGTTGGCCTAGGTACTTCATTCTTGCAGTCAGTGTTCTTCTCTTGGACTCAGTAGTTTAAATGTGTTTTATTTAAAGTATGTCTTTAGATTTATTTGCACCTTAATAAATTAATTCATCGGTTTCGTCTGCTTCCGAAGCCTTTTCATCCTTCCGGTCCTTGCTCAATTTAGAACCTTAATAGAATAAGAATTTAGAATATACCTGTCCCCATTCATGATCAGAATTCCAAAGGCTTTGGTCCAAAGTCTCAGTCGTTAAATGTATTGCGTCCATATATGATCTGAGTATTCATCTTGTGCAGGCATATTTCCTATCAATTGCTTTCTGTGATACAGTAAAACCTCTCTCTGGTGTCCAGTCAAGGAACTGATGACCACGCCTCTATAAGTGGCCAACTTATAGAGGTTTGATCGTGCACAATTTGTTTAACTAATTCCATTCAAAAGTGGCCGACTCTGAAAGTTTTACTGTACTTTCTCTTCCCTCATTTCCTCTCCACTAACTTACATGCCGTCTCCGAAAATTTCTTTTTCATATTTTCTGTGAATTCCACGAAACTCTCTCAAACCAATCTTCCTTGGAAATCACGGGCTCACATATCAAAAGACTTTACTTCTTTTTAGGATTTCATCAAATTCATTTCGCGGCTTCTGCATTTTAATGATACATTCTGGAAAAGAAGCTTACATCTGATTTCCTTGTTAATGTGTGTTCTCTGCTTTAATTTGCTCTTCGTTGGATAAATTTATTTGTCTTTCTTTCTTGATATTTCGTTTCCACAAGTGCCTAGTGTCGGACTAGTTTCGCCTACTGACTCGGGATTAAATGGTAACAAAAAAGTACAATAGACATAAACAAATATTTATAGAATGTATATGCTAACCTTTTTTGTCAGTCAGTGGAATTTTTATTAGGCTTGCGTGGGGAAGACTATCAGCATTTGGAAGAACAGAACATTTGATATCGCCCACTGAAAAAACCTTAAAATATACTCCGCAATACTTGTATATGAGCTATCATGACCATCCTCATATGGGGGCGGGGGCAGCTGTGTCCCAGTAAAATTTATGGTGAAAAAATATAAAAGGAAAAACAAAAATAAGTATCTTACGAAAAAAGCTTAAAACTAAAAATTTGTTTGTTTCTTATTTTATTCCATTAACAAATATTGTTAAAAATGTACATAAATAATTAAATGTAAATTATTTTCTTTTCGATATAAATGTTTATAGTTCATTATATCTCATTCTTTCCCTGCAAGCTCTAAAAAAAATGTAAACCCATAACTTGGAACCTGGAGACGCACCTGTGAGCGATCATTACTTAACGAGCAAAATGCTTTCACGTTACAGTCACTACTCCCCTTCCCTGTTCTTTAAGAAAAAATTTAAAGTATTATTCAGCACTATTTCTATTTATGATATTTTATGGTTGTCTCCTGAATCTCATCTCACTCTCGTGCCGTAGCTCCAATTTTAATCTATCCTAACCAATTTTATTTCGCAAATCCTTGAATGTCTAATGACAGTCTGGATATCTATAAATTCTCATTTTTTTTTAGCTTTACACTCATACTAAAGGATCTTATGCTCTATGACCCCAACCTACACGTACGTGTCTATGCCAAAATTTGAGTGCACGTACTCAAATTGACTGATACTCCTATTTATATTCCATTGGTTCCCACCTAAAGTATCCGCTGTGGGATAATCTTCGGAATTTTTTGTCGAGGGAGAATTTCATCATGTTATTTTTGAATGTATGGATACAGCTGATAGACCACTATAATCCCTTTTCCTTGTATTTCACGCTCCATGAATGGGACGATTTACCGGACATTCGCTCATAACTGCGACAGCCTATAACGGCTCGATTTTGATCTTCGGCATCGCTTGCTGGTGAAGCAGTTACCTATTTCCAATGGTCCAGTGTATTTCAGTTGTAGGAGCCATGTTTCCCGTTTTTCCATTCCAGGAAAATCAGTAAACATGTTTTATCAGAGTCACAGAGGGAGCCTTATCTCCGAGTGAACACACTGGGCGTCGGTCGATTAGAAATCGTTATTAATTTGTACTCGACGCAAAGGCACAAAAGTATGTTTCTTTATTTTAATGCTGTAATACTGTCAAATAATGACGTTACAACGATTTAAACATAGTTATAATTAGGTAGAGCGAGTGTAGGCTACTACGCATTGTGCAATCATTGGTCACGTGACTCGAGGCAAGATGACGTTTCTGTCATGGTTTCACCCTTTGTTTATTTAGCTATATTAAGAGTTCCGTAGGAGTAAAATGCCAAGTACGTAATATTTTCAGGGAATAATTCAATAGAAGGACCATCACATACGTATTTAAATTAAATTTTAATTTTTTTCTTTTATGTTTTTAATTTATTATATAATATTGTAGTCGTAAAATTGAGTAGGACTTTGTTGTTACAATGTTTTCTAAAGTTCTGTGATACTTTTTTAATGGAAAGTTTGTGATTTCCCTGTTTGTATGTGAAATACTGTGCTCCTTAAATTTTGAATTTGCGATTAAAGTGTACCGCAATAAGTGTATAATGGTTCGGTGTGTAGTTTGAAGTTTGTTTAAACCAATCGCGTGCCACCGCGGAAAAGTCACGTGGTTTCAATAATGGAACAGCTTTCTTTCTACTGCGCATCCAGGAGGTTCACTCTACACCACTCTAGGTGGTGTTGACTCTACACATTATAACTCTATGGATTTAAACCTTCTTGCTAGGAATCAAAGGCGCCCTAGACGCAATCAAATGTTTCCGAATCAACGTGTACATAGATAAGAATATTTATTTTTGGAATAGTTTTATAAAGATATTTATTACAATGATGGTAACCATTCCCGACCACTGAAAAACATACAGAAGAATAACCTTCAATCTGTTCTGAAAGAAAATAATATATTAAATGAAACGGAATTATTTCGTATTACACGTTTCATCTTTAATGAGAGTTCGCTCAGTTGTTTTATTCCTCGACATATCTCACTTCCTCCTTACTTCCCCTCCGGTCACATTTTGAGTATGCTAACGTATTCACTGCTACTCATACAATTCGCAATGCGTCGTCTATCTAAGTAAATCGTTCGATTCTTTTAATCAATAATGAAACGATTTATTAAGTTATCATAAAAAATGAAATGACAAATACGGCACATTAATGATGATAAATTTCATAGAGCAAATTCAATGAAGGAGTCAAACCTGATTTGAACCCTATCTATGAATCAATCATCTTCTCTAAGTCCCGATCCCTAGATAAAGTGCAGAATGGATGTAAAATAGTCTAAGACACTCCCATGTAGGAAATTAACTACTAATAAACAAGAACCCGTACATTATTACCTGACTTCAAGAACGTATTCTCGATTCATATCTGAAAAATTTCCTGGTATTTCCCATGAGAAAAGAAAACCCATCATACTTGTTCTCTACTGCGGTAGATATACGGATCGTCGTAACAAGTTGTTAATCCAAATATAGGTTTATAGCAGCTCTCCCAAGTTATTCCGCCGCCTGTAAACCTCTTCAGACATTCTTAGTTACTAGCACTAACATTCTCAATGATTTGTTCCTCATACACCATCCTCGGCCAACCTCGTTTTTCTCTCCTAAGATCCCTTCCCATTTAGTTCCTACGAAACTATCATGTCTCAAACCGCGACGTTCCGGAGTTAATTATGTGAAATTCCTCCATATTGGAGAAGAAAACTTATGCGAATTTCACTTGATAAGAGTTTTATTCACGACCCGGGTTTCAGAATGTTATGCCATCATCATGTCTTGATAATGTCCTAGCAGTTTCCTTATTCTTTCTGTAAGTGTACTACATAAGATTCTTTCACCAGCTCTTCAGAGTACTTCCTAATGTGCCCTATTGAACCTCCTTCTTATTTACAGGTTAAATTTTTTTGCAGTCGGAAACAATACCTTTTTCGCCTCGGCTATTCTTCTTATTGCAATATCTCCTTGCCTTTTTCTCTTACTTAAATGCGTTTTCCTGAGTAGTGGTAGTATTCTTGTTTATAGGGTACTTCACTGCTATGGCCATTTCGCACCTCCTCAATTCGTTGAAAAAACCCATCTGAACAAATACAACACCCATGGATCCTGGGCGGGACTCGAACCCGCGACCTTCGGATTACCCGGCGAGCACGTTACCCACCAGGTTAACCCGGCCGGCGTTTTTCCTGAGTATTATTTGAAAAGATAAATATATAGCGGAGTAAATTAGGTGCTCGTGTCTCACCAAAGTGCAGAAAACTGTCAAGGGAACTTGGTGAATAAAAAGGTTATTCGAAAATATTCAAATTAGGAGAAGCGTCATTTCACATTAGTTATACCTGATTTTTATACCCTAGTCATTTTGATAGGGCAAATTAATACGCAGGTATGATCTGGCACAAAACGTCGTAGTAAGAAAATTACTTCTGAGATTTCGTCCACAAGAAATGTCCAATTACATCAAAGGGATATTTTAAACTCCAAATTACTGTGTCATGCCAAACCACGATGAACAATTAAGGAATTAGGCGACATCAGCAACTGATGTAACGAATCTCTTTTTTCTCGCGTTTGCAAAAATCAAGACCCACACAGTCAAGCCACTCATAAGCTCCAGCTTATTCCAGCTCGCAGAAAAAAAATCCCATCATTTGTGGGTGGCATAGCACTACCGCAAAAACCCTGCGGCAGCATATGTTAATAAATTGCTACCTTTCACATGAGAATAGATTTCGTGTTTTTATATATCCATAATACGTGAAACCTTGTGATATGCCGTAGGGAAGTGCTTGAACACTCGCGTCATACAATACTATCCACATTTTCTTGGATAGCCGATCACTCTTTAGCGAATTTTTTCTTATCCTTTCTCTAATTTTTCAATGCACCCTTTTTCGTAGTTGACTCTTTGCGTTTGGACGACCTTGTGACTTAGAAGACACCAATCGATCATTTTAAGTCTCGTGCTTCGGGGCGGCTCTGCTGTCTCCGAACGAAATTCGAGTCGATTGAATGAAGCATTTTTCCTTCTCGTAGGTTCTGGAATAATTGAATATGTAACATTAGGCTTTTGATCGCCCAGTCTGGAAAGGTGTAGCCAAAAATAGCACGAAAACGTGCTGAGGGCGGGGGTGAGGGTGAACGGAATGAATTGGGCTAATGTTTCGGCGTCTTCCTCATTTGAATTTCGACATCCTTTTGTCGGAATTCCTGCAGCTGAGTATGCACCCCGTGAATTTTGGCGGACGAAACAGCAGGCGATGCGACTTTGATCAATGTGGTGGAGTGGGTAGGGTTGCGCCAAAAGGGTGGGTTCTACGCGCAAATGAAGGAGAAGTCTTCCTTACCAACGCTCCTTGATAATCTTAATGCAAAGTCGATTTTTGTCCATTCCAGCCAGTCCCTTATGAGAGAGGACTGTGGCAGTGGTTGTCTCTCTCCCAGCGTCTCCAATGACGCAACGCCACAGAAGTCAACATAAGGACAGGGGCACGGAGTAAGGTTATATCGTATCTGTGACCGGGGGTAGAAACAGCAGCCATGGAAAAGAATAAGATGAACATTCATAAAGGGAAATATGTACCAGTTAAAAATATATCTGTCTCTTCTTTTTTTATGGCCATGATGAATCAGGGAGGAAAGAGGATTCTCGCGCAATCCTCCATTGCCTGACCTGTCGATTTAGCGCGGAACTCGTGCTGCTTATTATCTCGACCTCACTATAAATATGCATGACTTTACCTCGGCAACAATTCCAGTTTTTCTTTCTTATTTTATGTCTCTCTCCACTGATGTTTTCCAAGATTTCGCGCAAAATTTTGTGCGTAATATTCTTTCTCCGTTTGTGGCATAAAATCTGTGTTTTTCTCTGGAAAAAATACTTTTCTAACTTATATAGGTGGTAACGAGTAACCGGCCAAAAAGTTTAACAAACAAACAAAACCAAAAAGCAATATAAGTATTATGCTGTAGAAGGTCCCAAAGAAGCTACGCTAAAACGGTTCAGGTAACTTTAAAGTACATGTAAAGGAATTTGTCCTTGACCCGAGCCACTTCGGCAGATCAGATAATCATGAAGAATTTAGAGAAAAGTTAGATGCAATGATTCTTTTTTTCCCCAACCACGATTCGTAATTGCAACTGTGAGATAGAAGACTAACACAGGAACTCATGGATAAAGACATATGGGGCTATGAAAAATTACACATTATTAAAAAGTCATTCATAAGTTATCACAACGCTAATTGCAATGACGTCATAAATTATACATATGCAATAAAAATCGAAACACTCTCTCCCAAACCCTTAGTTTCACGAAACTTAATACAAAAGGTTAATAAAAACAATAAAAACGAAAATATTACAATAGTGAGTTGAATTAATAGGCAGTATATACATGGAATATGTAAAAATTAGAAGATCGCAGTGCCTCGTAAGAATTACAATGGTTGAAATATAAAACATTCGCATTCATAAATTCCCCGTGAGTTTACCGTTAGCGACTCGAGCACTGATACTACTACTGTAATTTCCAGAAGTAAATACAATGTTTACTTTAATGCTCTACTTGTTAATCGTTAGGGCTGTCTTGCTCTTCACTTTCTGTGACCCTCAGGCTCCCTATGTTTGCATCCGTACCGTTTAAAAGACCAAGTGTATAGGATTTCATGAACCTGAGGTAGAGTGAAAATATGTACCTATATAACAGGAGATGAGCATAACAGAACATTATTTTGTAATGGGACATGCCTAAAGATGAAAAAATCACGATTCTCTTTTAAGGGCGCACTCTTCTAACACGAGTTAACTTCGTTACTACTTTTAAGCATATTTATTCAAATGTTAATCATGGTCCCTGAAGTATCTTAATGAAGAACACACTGCAACTCTCATTGATACTTTTTTTAATTTGACATTTGATGAACCGATATTTATCTCGAAGAAGAGTAGCCAAGGCTAAGTTGACGTCTTCTGTAGCGGGACAGTCATGTGGACGGAGAAAATCTCTCAAATTCTGATGTATGTTTTGTCGTTCAGAGATTTTACGACGGTCCCTGAGGGAAGTGGGGAGAGGCACATATTATTAACGGGTACCATTCATGGCATGTTTCTCTGGAAGAAGGTCAAGGAAGAATTTGTGCATACTCTGCATTCATAATGTTCTCTGACCTAAACTGCTGTACTCTTTTTTTCTCTGATCTGGCATGTGTCATATGATGAGCGTGTTTGTTTTCGATAAGGCTTAAATTTATTTTTAGACCATTTAAATGCGGTGGACCCACCGCTATGGACGGGTGTTTAGCACTTTTCTCGCTCTCCTTCCCCTCGGGGTGCAATCATTTTTAAATGATGTGTTCATTAAGGATTATTTACATAAATTATCCATACACGATAAGCCCATAGGTGAAGTGCGACCTGCTTCTCATTATTTGCCTTGGCAAAGTGATCCTTTGCTTGAATGAGAGGAGTCGAATAAAGGTGCTACTCACCCCAGAAATTCTAGGGAATTGCCTAAGGTAAAGGTAATTTACCCTTTTCACATAAAAGTTGTAGAATATTAAAAAAAATACTAAGAAAATACTTAACCTGTTACGTGTCAGTTTTAATTCATGATTTTTCAACGATTCCCACGTTGAATTATTTATGTAACTCCAATTCCAACTAAAGCACCTAAATTATTATTTTTGCGGTTTCCCTTTCATAAAACATTCAAAGAAACGCCAATTTCTTTTTTCAAAGTGGACTAACGTGGACTCTTTAGTTTTTAATAATAATATCCTATATTTTCTTTGGTTTTCATTTGAAAATTTGTGCTTTCAAGTTCCGCCAAGAGCCCGAGTCTAATTTTAATAAGTACTGGAATATTACGCGACTCGAAACTTCCCGAGTGCTTGAAACACATGAAATAGCCATCCTTACTCAAACAATTTTAAATTTTTAAAATTTTATTATTTGTAAAGGAGCTTCTAAATATAAATATGCACTTCCTTTAAACATAAAAAGTATCTTACTTCCTGTTGACCGTCAGTCTTTTAATTGGCAGGGAATTGACACTAAAATATGAGTTAATTATCCGTGCAAGTGCCTATAGCCCCTGAGCAAGCGTGCGGAACTTAATTCTCTTGGGTTTATTCATAGAAAACGATGGACCAATAAGTATGCCTCTTCATATTTATTGCATATTACTTGCTCGATATATGTGAAATTTCAATTGGTTATTATTTGTTTTTTAATAGTAAATCACTACACCGAACTACTATAGACGAATCAATTTCAGCTATATTAATGTATTACTCTTACAACCATGTAGAAGATATTACTACGGATTCATAAGTGTAACAAAAAACGGGAGATTCAGTTTGAATCCCCTATTTAAATTATTAAACTAGTCGAAAATATCATCGAGTTGGTGGGGCTTCATTTTCACCCTCTGTCCGCTCTCTCTTCTCTCTCTATGGATCTGTTTTTGAGGTGTATCAACAGGTTACATCAACTTAGATAAGAAATTTCTGGCACAAAGCTGCATGCTCCTTCCTCATCTGTGGCGCCATAAGATTCTCCTAGGAAAACTGACCTACCTTTGACGGTTCTATTTCTAGCGTTATGGAAGTAAGTGCATCTTAATTAAGGTCGCACGCAAACTGAGCAGTAATATATCCTGCTGCGATTATATATCTACGAAGGTACGAGATGTATATAGCAATAATTTTGAATCAAAGAACTAGAGATCTAATTCTATATGAATCAACTATGTGATTAGCATAATTTTTATTCCATATATAAATAAGTTGCACGTTAGAAGAGTTCTCCAGAAGAAGTCATACATAAGCGACCATTCACATACTCTCTTCAAAATGCCAATAGAAAATAACGCATCGCGGGAAACCTTGCTTTAATCATAAAACGAAATCTTTATAATTTTGTAAGCTTCGGAGATTCTCAGCCCGGATTGGGATCGTGAAAAATTATATGCATTCACTGTGCGTGGAAGATTACGAAATGCATCTTTCAAACTCGTCTTCCAATAATTGTTAATTGCGTCTCGAGAGTGCTTACTTCCTCGCGATTTCACGTTCGCCCGCCAGAGTCACGAGCTCTCGGCAGGCTGTGTTTTGAAGGAAAGCGCAAGGCTTTTCCAACCTCCGTACCCTTTAACGTGAAAACGAGACGATGGGAGGCGGGCCCACGCGAAGTGGACCCCTCGCAAAGGCGGAAGGGGAGAGAGGTGT
>WURS02046645.1:0-11097 GCA_011762765.2 Rhinocypha anisoptera | reverse complement strand
TTTTCTGCGGGATTTTTCACGTTTAATTTCAAGGGAGCTTTGGGCTGCTTTAAGTATGCGAGTGATATTAGATAGAATATCTCAGGATGATCTCAGGAAGTATCATCATCTCACTTGAGTCAACTCATGTGCTATTTATATATATATATATATATATAATACAAGAGGTAAAACTTCACAAAAAGTTTAATTCAGAAATAGGTACGTAAATGAACTGGAATAAGCATCGATTCTTAATTCACAAAAGATACATCCATCCATTGAGTGTCATTTCGGAATTTTAATAACTGTGGTTAGCCAGCATCGGAGAAAAAATTATGAGAAGTGTTAGCAAAAACAGATGCATTAATCAAATAAACAAAAATTAGTGAATACGAAGATAAAATACGAATTTGTAAGCGAAATCTCGAAAGAGACGAACAGTAGGTAAATATAACGAATATCTAAGAAACTCTGGTTGATAGAATCACTGTTAAGGATTTTGTAGAAACACCGATGAGGTCTGTTATTTGAAGGCATGAGAGGAAAAGAGTAGTTGGATCTTATTACGACAATAATTTAGGTCTATAATTCTTAGTCGTAGCAGTGGTAAACAATAATAAGTGCAAATATTTCAATAAAACTATAAAACATAAATTTAGTTGGCCGAAAAAAAGGTTTAGCCCTTTTTCTTCCCCTCCCGTAGAAAATATTTTGCTTGGTTGGCACCCATAAATTCTCTTTTTCATGGCTTCCTGGTGTTTTCCATTCTTTTCAATTCCTTGCAACTTCGTTCTCCATCATCTGTAATTTTCTAGACTATGTCTTCCTCGTCTCCTTTTTCTTTCTATTGTTTCTTTCATCATATATGATGACTAACTTTTTACTTCTAAAAATATATCCAGTACGTTTGTTAAGTTCTCTTTCATCGTGTCCAATAATAGCCCTTCTTCCATGACTTTCTTTAGGATTTATACATTACTTATTGTATCTTTCCAAGATTTTTTTTTATTCTTCTCCAGAACCACACTCCAAAGGCCCTCTGTTTTTCTCTTTAGCTCATGATCCACTTTTCTGACCCATTCCTCGAATTTTAACATTCGCTCTGAATGCAAGATATAATCCAAGGGAGATAAATGTTTTTCGGCTCAAGCCATTTGGTTGTGAGTGGAATGGAAGATTGGAATACTTGATGTCATAAAAATGGCAAAGTTGCAGACAAATGAAAGAAAAGGCCCAGGACAGCGCGCATCCCACAAAGGCAATCAAAAAACAGTTCCACCAATAATGAGACTGTCTTGTCTGCCTTTCCTAGGTAGTAGACCCCCCTTCGTGCCCCCCCCCCCCTCACGTTGTGAGGGGAGTGGCGGCCTGGCCTGTGGTCTCCCCGCAGTACCCCAGAGATAAGCTAGCGCTTCGAGACAGGAGATGAGGAGTCCCTGAAAGGTAGCGTTTTGGGGTACGAACCTCTTGTCTTGTATGCCCCATTTCACCTTTCACAACTGGCACTATAGCAAGATTCCTAAGCTTCCCTTAACTTCGAAATCCATTTCTAAATCTAATCATTCAAGTTAGATTTAGACATAGGAACGCTAGATTTATTTGGTTGACCGCTGAACATGTGCACCTATTTCTCCCGCTCTCTTGAATCTTTCCCGGCTTATTACTATTATTTGTGTCGGAGGTGATTTTTACACTCCCTGCATATTTCTCATCTCTGTCTACCTCAGTCTACCTCATTTCCATGCATTTGCACCGTTCCTTCCTTCGCTTTTTTATGGTTTCGGAGGTTTACTTTTTGCTTCCTTGTCCCTCATTTTTTTATACCTTGTTATCTGAATGATTTTTTGTATCCTGTTATCTGTATCTTCTGAAAGTAATCTGTGTACCATTTTATTCTGCCTTCCACATTACCAGTAATTTTCACTGTGACTCATTAATTATTATTTATTTTTCTACATGTTAAATAGTATAAATAGGTTCCACTATTGTAACCCAAGGAACTTAATAACTCCCTTGGGTATTTGAGTAATAAAAGTAAACTTTTAATTTATACGTAGCATGAAAACCGTTGTTAGTAAAATAAAACACCTTGAGGTACTGCTTCATTCACACTTGGTAGGCCAGTATGCCATAATGCATGTTAAGTTGCAATGCAATACAAGTTGCATGCGATGCAAAGTTAATTTGATAGGTTTATAGTTGCAGAAGTTATTTCCCCTATTAGGATTTAGTTTTATCCCCATCGGGTAAAGCGCTAAGGCCACAATGTATCAAAAAAACAAAAAGTATGACATTATCTCCATTCCCGTTAATATGTAAGTTATTGTTAGATAAATTAATAGAACTGGTACGGAGAATTAGGTTTCATGCACAACAGTGAAAATCGATGGAACGTCCCGATAAGAAACAAAAGAACCAATAGATAGTGTAAATAGGATTTCTGACTTTTTAACGAATAGCATATAGATCAATAAATATTTAAAACGAGACACAAAGATAAAAAAATCACAAATCACTAATAAGGTGAATTAAATGGTCTGCGGAAACAGCAAATGAAACATCAATAACAAAGCAGCAGACAGAAGTCGCAGAAATGAAAGTATCAATAAAAATTAAAGAGTAGGCGCTAATCAATAGAGAAAGGACTGAAAAGAAAAGAGTAGGTTGTAAAATACAAGCGCTTGAATAATGGGTGATCAATAGAAAAAGAGTGGAATACGATATATTCAGGATTGACATTGCCAGAATAGTACAGATATGTAGAGATATTATACCAGATTGAAATGGAAGAATCGAAGACCAAGAAAAACGAAAAATGAAAGTACGTTAATTGCCAAAAACTTAGGCTGAAGTATGAAGAAGAAAAAATATTTTCGTTACTTTGGGTAAATACAAAACTGAATTCGATATTTGAGTTGTTTAAAGCGTTCCTAAGTGCGTATACCGAAGTGAAATTCTTTTTAGGGATTAGCAAAACGCAATTATAAGTTTTACTTAAGACCTGGCTTTCGACAACACACATTATTAAGTGGCGATGATGTTTCACATGGGAATGCCTCAATCCCTCACAATGTAGCACGACACTGCTGAATGTTTTCATCTTAAATATGAGAAACGATTTGCGCAAGCTATTTCTTTGATAAAATAAAAACAGCAAGGGAAAAATACACTTAATAAACCTTCAATAAAACGAAAGAAAGGAACATCTCGACTTAGATATGGATAGTATATTCTATACCGCAAACGTCTAAAGTGCCAATACAATCGCCGAGGGCACTTGAGCTTTTCCCCAGACCGCAGTCTTCCGCCGTCACGGCTCCTGTTCCTAATTAAAGATATCTGATGCCATCGCCATTCTCCCGGAGGAATTCTCATTTCGATTGGCCTTGGATGGAGATATCCTGCGTACCATTGAGTCCTCGACCCACTGTCGAAGATAAAAGAAGAGTCATTATTTCTTTCTTCGTCACATCGGTAAAGCTTCTTTAAGTGCTGTTCTTCCTGTACGTATCTGTACTTAACACCCAGAACGGTATGGGTTATGAGTTTCCATGTATAAAAATATATGAAACCAAATATCTTCATTTTGAAATACTGATACATTTCCACATATTTATTATGGAGGAAAGTACCAATTTCTAATCATTTCAAAATAGATATCCAACAATTCCACGAAGTCACGACTGAAGCTACGAAATTAGTCAAATATCTTCAAATTTAGATTACAATCGCAAAATTTTCCATTTCTGTTTCGCTATTTTTATTATTTATTTTATATTTTTGATTTTTTTTACTCTTAATCTTCTTTTTCGGAACATAAGAATAATTATGTGCAAATTGTGAAATTAATTTCAACCCAAAATAACAACAATCAAATCAAACAATTTAAGGCTCAAATTTAATAGTTGCATACCGCATCTGACCTATAGTGCAAAGGGTGAAGTATCATTTGGTGGAATTGGAGTGGTGGAATTTTATCTTTATGAAATTAAAGACGTGCGATTTTCCACAAAAATAATTATTTACTACCCGGGTTTCAATGTTACAATATCATCATCAGGTAAAATTTTCTTACCTGATGATGATATAGTAACTTTGAAACCCGAGTAGTAAGAAATAATTATTTTTGTAGAAAATTGCACATCTTTATATTCATAATGCCCTATAGTGGACGGATTTGGGGAGCCTGAACGCCATATAAGTAAATGCCAGAAAAATAACCACGCTATATTTCCCTAAAAACTCACTGAATTCTACGTAAATGTATTCAAAGGAAAAACACCAATGATAGGTTATCTGGGATGAGTATATCGAACGTGCTCTAGACAGAAGCAAAAGGAAAGTGAGATAAGAAAGGGAAGAAGTAATAGTCGAATGTCTAATGTTGTAACACTCTAAACAGACTGAATGCATAGAAAGTGTGTAATCAAAGGTAGTATGAATGAATTGAAACTGAGTATAGAATAAATGCTTAGGCACAAAGGCGGAGGAGGAAGAGGAAAACATGTAGTAGCAACCATACTGGAAAATATCACGAAAGTTAAGTAGTAAAATTGGAAATTAATAAAGAAAGAATAATGATAATATAATCAATTGGGGGGGATAAAATATGACGATAACCACAGCCACATAGCTAACTACTATCCAGCTGATGAAGTAAAATCAAGATACGAAAAGACAGGGAAAATAGCTTAAAAGGAAAGAGAAAATGTCTTTTATTTATTGTAAGAGACTCTCACTGATTATAATGGAGTTATTACACCAAATTTTGGAAATAATGACTAATTAATTCTTAATATTGGAATAATATCACATATATGGTAAACCTGTATTTCTGATATTTTATACCATAATAATATCACTATAATTCCGAATTGGAGAGTCGATAAATGACAGTCTAATTATGTAAGAGAAAAAATGTTCACTATGATCCGAAAGTCGTAGTTAAATAATAGTATTAATGTACACTTAATAAAGAGAGTGAGAAAGCAAAAATAAACTAAAATAAACTCAGAGAGAGAATTAAAATCCTTAAGGTGGTGTACCAAGGACGACATCTTTTCTCACAGAGTGCAGGTAACTTTCACTTGATGAAAATTAAATGACACCACTCAGAATTACTTCATTTTGTGGTTTTTACCGCTTTTGAATTTGAATAGGATGGTAGCTCATTTTTGCAACGCAACGTGATACTCTTCTTTAGCGTTAGCGATAAATCAATTGAGACCTATAATCCGACACAATAATTTCGTTATGATGACGCCGGTGGAAAGACTGATAAAGGCGAATGGATTTATCTAGGAAAAAGGTATGTCCCTACCATTTTCACCATAACCATCGTAAAGATAATGGATACTTTTGGACGTGAAGAATAAAGAGAAAAAGTATCAAGAAGACATAATATTAGTCACCCGGCTATAGAGGACCAGCTTGTGCACTTAGAAAAGTTGCTAATAATGGAATTTTTGTTACGGAGGAAAAACAGAAGTTAATCAGGATTTATAAGGGAAAAACAAGGAGGTATTAATAGAGGAACAAAAGGAATTTATGGAAAATAGAAAAACGAGTTGTGTACTTAATTAAATCCTAAGGCTAAAAAAGCAATTCTACATTTTTGCGTGAATGAGATATGGAGAACAATTAAGAGTATTACTAAATAGGGAATAGTCAGAATAAAATCTACAAGAAAAAGAAGTAAACCATACAACAAACGGCGAAAAGAAAAAAAGACCGAAGAAATATGAAGAGTACCAGGTATTAATTTTGATTTCTCAAGAGGCCAAAATACTTCCTACAGTGATTAGCTGAAAGCTCGAATGACCTATGTAAAGTGACACCAAGAAATAAATGCACACATATAGACAAGTAAATACAAGAAATATTATAATGCTAAGTATATCTTTAGAGTGAAAATGAAAAAAGAAGGGTTTGCGGTTCTAATAGGCTTCGTAAACGCCTTTAACCCCGTAATTTGAAACAGATAAATTACTACGATAAGGAAACGAGAGGCTGGAAAGAAAGGTGACTAATCTTTATTTATATCTAAACGGATAGAAGTGAATCTACAGTCCTCATTGTGTCTTTCGCTGATTATAAAAAATAGATATACAGAGTAGAGTAGGAAACGTTAGGGAGTGTATTAGAGAATATGAATTGAAGGATCCGGCGACATATTAAAAAATCTGTCTATGAGCCAGAATAAATTTGAAAAGGTTGTATATATTCGGAAGGGAATCGTTAGAAAAATAAGTAAAAAAGATTTTCGTTAGCACCCATGTTTTCTTAATATAATCTATAGAGATAAAATAGTAAAATAAGAATAAAAATGGCTGAAACTCTAAGTGAAAGTTGATGGGGAGCTAAAAAAGGAGGATTAAGTTATATTCAGCCAGTCAGAGGCTTAAAGAATTGCATATCAGGTGCAACATAGGTACAATGTGAGGGTAATGGAATGAAAATGACAAACAATAAAACGATCAATGGCTTTCAAACCATAAAAGATCAAAACATACATGATTATTTTCCTACTCTTAGGTAGGTATTCCGTTGTATATTAGTTTTCCAGGCCTCTTAGTTTTCAGCGAAACTTCCATTCTTTCATATTATCTGCTCACCTTGAAGTCATCTACCAATTTGAACTCATTAAAAGCCCTTATCCTTTTCCAATAGATATTTCCTTCTCTCACTTTACATATTTATTTTTTCCAGACCATCAGTTAGTAAGCAGCTCAGCCGTAGATATATCCTATCCGTTTAAACTTCCTGTTTTCTACTAGTATTAATTACCTTCTCCATTTACCAATTATCATCCGAACTTTTATTTTTCTCTCTCTATCCAACCAGCTAATTTTTACTCTACGCCCATATCACCACTACCTATATTTGTTCAAGAAAACTACTCAACCATATTTTTCTCGGCCCTTTATCCAGCGGTCCAAAAAACAGTTCGCACTTCTTGTTGAAAGCCTCCTCCGCTAGATGCTGCCTGGGCCTCACTTCCGAACTACGGTATATGTCTGCTGTTAATCAACTTCCTAATTATATAAATATGTTTACTTGTTCTACCCTTTTTTGCGCTATAATAACTTGTTTCTAAACCTTTACTTTTATTTGTTATAGATTTACATTTCTTTATCTTAGTGTGGGTTCTCTGCATACTCTGCACAAGATACGCTAAAGATGTCAGAATTTTGATTAAAAATTATTATTTTTCCGGCAGTATTAGCATGTCATCTTCAAATTAAATAGATCAAAATTCTACAGATGAGCAATGAACGTGTAAATCATGGAAACTGCACACAGACATAAAAAGTGACATTCACAATGATTTGAATTTTCGATGGTACTACCACCTTCGTCAGGAGGGAGAAATGAGCTAATCGGGATGAAAGAAAGGCGTTGAATGCCGGAATAGGGGAACGGGGGGAGGAAGAAGAAGAAGAGTTTGAATGCAATCGAGCAAAAGAGGAAGAGCGAAGAAACGGGTCTTTTGCCACGTGAGCCGTTTTAGAAAATGGCAGAAAGATAGAGGAAGAGGGGGATGGCGGATAGGAAATGGAAACGACGAATCAAATTTTCTTTTGAAGGAGAGCAAGTGATTGAAGGATGCATTGTGAGAAGCGGCAAGTTCTTGGACTAGGAGGGAGGCGAAAGTGGAAAATGGATAGATGAGGCACGATAACCATTGTTTCTGATGAGGAGTTGGGAGGGCGATCGAGCAATTTAGAGAGCTGGGGATACATTTAATTGGAGATATTAGAAAATAATTGTAGAGGGTAAAGTAAAAGGAGAGCGGTTCGAGAGAGAAAGGAGAAAAGAAAGTTAAGGCACGTGAGTGGCTGGGTAAGGATAAGGCAAGATTTGTGCCTACCTCGGTTGCAAGAAGTTGAAGGGGCTTTGTATGTTGGAGTGGAATACGTGTCTGTTTAGTCATAAAATGTTATCTTTTAATGGTAAATCCAACTACTGGTCAAGTACAACTAAATGACGGAAGCTTACATGAAAAAGCAACGCATTAAAAATTAAAATTAATCAGGTTAGTTAGAGTATAAAATTTGTATGGAAAAACTGGTCACTCAAATTATCAAACTAGGTTTTGTGTCACAGTTCAAGGTTGCCATACAAATTCTTTGAAATGGTTCTTTGTTAAAAGGTTTTTAGGAACCATCCCCCGGAAAATGTTCGGAGTAAAGATCTAATGATTTTGCTCTGAATGTCTTGAAAAGAAAATATGTTCAACGAACAAGGAAAAGTGTACGATTACTCAACAAGGTGCTGGAGTTAAAATAACGCGTGGTGTGTGATAGTCAATCACGTGGTTGTCGATCAAAACCAGGCCTATGCTGTGTGAGCCAAATCGTTACACCAATCGTCAGAATTTCAATAAATAAGAATTGAGTGACTAAAGTAATAAATGACTGTAAGTGAATTTTGTCATGAATTGGGCGAGGTTTGTCGAGCACTAAATCCGTTTTTCTTTGGTGCGATGAGGCACGAATCATTCTCTGATCGAAAAATCATTTTAATTGAGTAACGAGAACACTATGTAAAAACAAAAGGAAATTAATTCTCGGTCATCAGTCTTCTTCTTCACACAAGACTCCAAGTGGGCAGTCAATAAAAAAACGAAATATTAATTCATTTAGAAAATTGCTTAAATGGGCAAAGTCAGGTGCGTGCATAATTCAATTTAAAAGCCACGGGAGTGTACTCCCTTCGTCACAGCAATTAGAATCATGCATACCCTGCCAAAAATTTCAGAACACGTACTAAAGCACAAAATTGGACGTGACCCCATCCGGTCTGTCACCAATTGAATATTTCGGTGCTGTAAGGAAAGTGTTAGGAATTATTTTCGGATTCGTTTTTTGTCATCTGAAAGTGAATAATCATGTAATTTAATGTCCACTTAGTTGTAGCCGTCATATTAATGGACCATCTTACTATTACGTAGCCACATCTGAGCATAGTACAACGACGAAGTGTCCACGGCAGGGCTGGAAATTATTTATTGGACGTTATTTATTTTATTGGAAGTACCCCTACTGATGACTGATGGGAATCTTTTCCATTCATTTTTTCCTACAGACTATCTGACAGACATGATAGAAATCTGACATTTTCACAAGTTGTTCTACAAGAACCTAAGAAATAAAATTGATTATACTTATACCACTTATACAATGCATATTACTAAGAATATAGCACAAAATCAGTATCCATTAATAAGAACTTTTTGGACTACTTTCTGTTTCGTATACATTACTTTCCAAGATCATGACAAACCGGATCAGCTCTGCCCTCGATTCTGCTTACCTGATGGAACAAGCTGCTTTTCGCAGTGGTTTTAGCCCAAATAAGCAGACCATCGCCCTTCAGGAAGTTATAATAAGAGAAAGCAGTAACAATTGCCTCTCTGATTAGCCATGGTGGACTTCAAAAAGTCGTTCGATTATCTTAGTCATGCAGCCATTATGCTGGCATTAAGCGAGCTTCTTTCTTCTTCGGTGAACCTGTTCTCGAGCAGGTTTCATATGTACTGCTCCCTCCATGCTATACGGTCATGTGCTGTTTATATGCCCTTCCCAACACACTCCATAGAACTTCCATAACACTCTTATATGCCCTTCACATTTTTTCTTTCGGTCATCAGATTATGCCTTCTTCCTCTACCTCCCTTTCAATCAACCTTTCCCTCAATAAATCTTTTCATTAAATAGCCATTTCTTAAAATATGCCCCGTCCATTCGCCGCTTCACTTTCATTATCATTATTAGTACTTCAACCCGAAGATTGGTTGACTTCATTCAGCACCCAATTCTTTCCTTACTAGTGCTAACTCTCTTACCCATTGGTAGTCCTTCTTGTCAATTAAATCAAAGTCTAAGGCTGAAAGTTCCACATTTAATAGGAGTTTATCGACGCATCGCACAACATCACATGCTATCACACATATCGGCAACACAATAGTGACGCTACAGAAAAAGGCGCCAAACAGTGGATTGCCTATGGCCTTTCGATAAGTATTTTCAATAAACTTGTTCCCTTCATTTCCATTACTTTCTCGCTTAATCACCAATGGTGTAGAAAGACCCTTGGACTCTTCCTCTCTAAACAAATGTAATACCTGTTTAGCTTACACACGTTGGTCCATCAAAACTGTTTTACCATCAGTCTTTACAATTTTAAAAGATAAAAAATGACATAGCAACCCCAAATCACACACACTCATTATTTTTGCCAATTCTTTTTTGAAAGGATCAATTTAACTCCTTAATCCCCACTGTTCCAAGTCATCAACATACTCAGTCACATTCGAATCCCCACTCTCATTGAAGTAAATGCATGGTTCTGAAATACACTGAAGAAAACCCATCTTATTTAGCCCATTATCCAACCATTAGCCAATTTTGGGCAGAATGATGCAAAGCATATATACTTTTCTTTAGTTTGCAAACAAAATTTTTAAAATTCACTATGAAAACCCTTAGGTCGTTCTAAATAAATATCATTCTGAAAATTAATAGATTTAGATGGACACCTATTCCGAATATAGGCTGCAGTGTTCAGAGCCTCAGCCCAAAACCTGTGTGGCACATTAGACTCAGCTAGCATGCAGCGAACCATGTTGAATGAAGACATATTCATTCGTTCTGCCTTCCCATTTTGCTCAGGCGTTCCTGGTACTGTCAATCTCCTAGTAATTCCACAACCATCGAGATGTTTTTGAAATTCTGGCGAAGGCTTCCGCGGTGTTCCATGGATTGGTGCTGCAAGGTTTTCGGTTCTCCACCGCATCCGTTGTCTTTTGCTGACGACAGTTTCATTCTCGTTCCAGAGAACATCTTCAGGTCGAAGTGATTTCTCCGATTCGTTCGTTCGTTCAAGGTGATTATTTCCATGGCCAAGAAACAATAAATAACAAAAAGTTAGAAGGAATAACAAAGACCATGGACCCCGGTATAGGATTTCTTCTCTTCGGGGGTTGCATCTTACGCTGCTGATTGTCTATTTTTGAGCGGATGCGGACACCATCTTTTCATCGGGAGCAGACTAGACCCGGTATTCACCCATGGGCGTAGGGAAACCCGCAAAACCTACGCCAGGCCACCGGAA
>WURS02046615.1:0-11097 GCA_011762765.2 Rhinocypha anisoptera | reverse complement strand
AAACTCGATGGCGTCTTTGTTTTTATATTTTTCAATCCACCCTCCAACTACTCCCTCCCCTCCCCCCTCAGCCAATCCTTCCTGCTTCTTCTTTTTCCCACCTCCCTCTCTCACATCGATCACCCAACACTCGCACCCGCCTGTGGGCTCCCACCCCCATTCGCATTCCGCAATTCAATACCGGGTTGGGTGTGGCGGTGCAAAAGGATTCCACTCTTCTTTAATGGCCTTGCGGTTGTCTCAAGGTCCCTCCGACGGTGTGATGTCCTAGCCCCCCCCACATCCCCCTCCGATTCTGGCTTTTAAATGGGCTTCTTGAGTACTCTCAAGGGCGGTGGACGGATTTAATTGTTCCGATCCTTTCTCTTTTTTTATTTTATATCTGAGGACTAATAGTCAATTTTGATAGGTCGTTTGATTCCTGGCGTACTGACTTTCCTCATCGGAAAATGGTGTGAAGACTTTTGATTCCCATACTCATTTCTCTTCTTCTATTCGCATTATGAAATTTATCATTTGATAAAATAGCCATCAGCGGGCATGATTTTCTTTAAGCAATCGAGAACCAGACGAAGATAATATGGTGGCTAAGCGGAAGCCAAGGTTCATTTGGAGTGTAAAATCGCATTTCTACGTATTATTGCCGCAATAAACGGGAAGGCTGAGTACTGGATGCGGTATTTTCTTTTAATTTCCACCAAGTTATGCTTGAAAATATCTCTGATACTTTGTTTTGCTTTTAGAAGTCCGATTATTCAATTGGTATCATCTACGGAGAAAATAATTAACAATCTATTTTTAATTTTTATTATGAATAGTCTACTGTCTCTTAATTCCTGCAACTAATATTCTTTTCAATACTGATTAAATAAAGAGTATAAGCGATTGACAATGTTATATTCTTACAATTTTGCCAATTATCTTTTCTTATTATTTTAATCCAAAAACACTCCAAAGAAAATAAACCATAAGGTAAGCATTCAATTATTCTAATTTGTAAAGTTTGTCACAATTAATTCTCTAAGATAACACGCAAATTTAGGGTTTATGATAACAAACGACTTCTTTTAATTTCGATTTTCGATTTGAAAATTTATAGCTATCATTATGAAACCGAGAATCCGAAGTCAAATAAGAACTTACTACATTGATTTTTATCAGTTATCTGAACACACTTTGCAGAATTAAGTGTTTTAGAGGACACAAATATTTTGAAAGAAAAGGAAATTCATTAACTTTCTTTGATTGCTTACCTGAAACTATTTAAGGATAATCCTCATTTTCTTGCCGAATTGATTATTATAGATGTGGATTTTAGGAAAGATATTACTTTTTTGAATTCATGAGTATCATAAGCCAAGCTGTTTCAAAGGGTTTTTTTGCCTCCTCCGATAAGCTCTTCGATAATTCTATGCTTATACGATATTGGATAACTCCTCGAAGATTTGATTCATTTTCCGAGGATTCTCCCGTAACGAGCCAACCACTTTCTCATGATAATCCTACTGGAGTTGACTGAAAGATTATGAGTAGGACGTTGCGCTTTTTGCTTTTAATCGCATTAAGTTTTGAAGGAGAGGTTTCCTCTCATCTCTGGCGGGGAAGACTTCTACAGTCTTCTGCTTACTGTCTCGTTAGCAGGTGAGAATACTCATGTTCCAAATTGTAAACTTAATAGCTGTTCATTGCACTTTCTTGGAGGAGGAATACGATTAAAATTTACCAACGATATCCAAATATTCTACACCTACTAAGGAAATGGAGCTGTATATTGAATTAAAGGTTTAATTATATTAATACATTTAACTTCCTGAGCCGAAATATTCGATTTTAAAATAAAAAGTTAAAATGTGATATTTTTAACCCCGTGACGATTATCTTTAATTTTAATAGCAAGTTAAGACAAGTGTCAAATATTTTATGTAATGAAATGGTAAACAGGAACTATATTTTTTATATTGGTCAGACAGTAGAAGCTTTCAAATACTTTGTCGCTTTGCATTAAGTGTGCTTCGGTGACAATATTGGATATCTCTTTTTACTGGAACGTTATTCTCAATGTATATTATATTTGTGCGACGGCATTTCACATTAGATTCTCTGAAGTGTGAAAAGATTTAGATAATCTGGTATCTTCGGAAGAAATTGTTTAACTGTATGATTCGATTGAAATGCACATCTATTTCACTTAAACTGTTTCCCATCTATTCTCCAGCTTGTTTATATATATTTATTTACTTATTTATTATGCTTGTGTGTGTGTGTGTGTGTGTGTGGGTGGTTAATTATGCCCACCTCCTTTGAACAATTTCTTTTACTGCTTTACTTGTGTCCAAACTTCAAATATCACAGTCACATAGGTTTAAATAATCGGCTTCCGTGATTCCCGTCCAAATATATCAATCAGAAATGGGTTAACATAGTGATAAGCTAGTGGATTCAAGGAATTAAAATCAGTTATCAAAATCAGGGAAGTGTAATTAGAATGAAATGAGGTATCTATTTTACATATTCATTTAACATTTTTAAATTCCAGATTGTAAATTAAATATAACAGCAATTTTATTACTCAAACTATACTTATTCGTCAAACATACAGTATTGTACAACGTATTGTATCTAAAAATCATATATTCTTCTCAATTTATTTACATTTATAGATGCAAATATGTAGTAAATAGGGAAAATAAATAGAGGTAAATAAGGAAACTGGAAGGTAATGGCATTGTGCTAATGCTATCGAGGACAAAATATAAGATGATCAAATCTGATTAGATGATTAATACCGTAGCTGAAGTACGATAAAATATCTAAAGGGCAATGGAACTAATAAGAAATTCAGGTAAAAGTTAATTTTATGTTATCGTAAAAATGTAGTTTACACACATCGAAGTACACACTACACGATTACACTTCTGTTTCAAGGTTGATTATTTTCGAATTAAGAAAAATATTTACAAATTGTTAATTACATTGACTACACCAGTACCAGATTTAACCAGTGTGTGTAGAAATATATATCTATCATGCTCTAAGATTTACCTAGTTAACCCATCTGAACCAGGTTAAACTAGACTAGCTAATCAATGCATAAAAAAGTTTTCAGGTATAAAAAATAAAATTATGTTACATTTACCGTGAGGTCAAGGTCAAACCAGGGCAGTGATAATATTCGGGGATTGAAACACGTCGAGACCAAAAGGGAAATTTGGATCCAGGGTTTGGGGTGGAAATGGGGACATTTAAACGAAGGGTTGAGGTCAAAAGGAGCAAAAAAACAGCCAAGGGAGTCATTTCTCCAAGGAAAAAGGACTCGCTTGAACTGTCCAATATTCTCGAAGTGTTTGTGAGAGGAAATTGCTAAAAAAAAGAAAGAGAAACTGCACATGGAACGGGATTCCATGAGTAAACTTAAGATGAGTCAATATTCAAACGGTTGGAAAAATTCTTTTTATAAAATGAATAACAAATGAACACCTTTGGTTAACCGCGGCAGTCTCTGTGGCGTTTATTGTTTACCTAATGAATACTCATCTAATTACAAATTATTTTTTTTTCATTTTTTTGATTCCTGTTCCTCAATTTATTTTTACCCCATTCGTTCAAAGATAATCTCCAGGATACAGTAAACGAAGGTGATTTTTTTGCTTGATTGAATATTTTATATTCAATGACGTTTAAAATGTAATTTATATTGTAAGTTAAGAAAGGACGGAGGGCTGCAGTCAACCATTTTTCGGATTGAAGTACTGATAATGGAAATATAATTTATCCTTAGTTTGTAAAAAAAATGGTGCGTTTTAGGAACTGTTTTTTTCAAGTCAAGAGGATTCTCTAGAAGTGCTGTTTAGTGTATATAATTTATTATTTATGTTTTGTTAATGAAAGCTGGTAACAACAAATAGGAGACTACAGGATTAAGTTTTAGTGAAGTAGATCACCACCATTCCTATTCACTGTAGAGTATTAGATGTATTAGATAAACATTTATTTCTGTTCACTTGTCATCTTCATTGCTTATCTCCAAAACATGAAAACTATGATATTCTAATTATATATAATCAATGAAACAAATTATATGAAGTTTGAAAAATATTCTTATTGGCAATTGTAAATCAATTTTCATAGCATAAAAATGTGTATTTATATCATTGATAATGAAATGTTTTAAAAATGTTGTTAAATTTTAGGTAATTCTTGGATGAAGTAACTGATATCATTTTCTTTTCTAGGTGAGTCACGTGTTTAATATTCTCAAGACAAATTCTTCATTGTACCAGTTTCTTTGTTGGCAATTGATTTTTCATCATGGAGTTCAGGTAAGTAACAGATCATTTTTTTCTCTTTTGCCATTAATACTTCCTATGTCTACGGAAAGATCATAAAGGTGTTATTTCATCATATAATCTTTGACTTTTCTGCTCCGTTTTTGTTACGCAAATATGTTGCGCAAATATTAATTTGTCTGCCTGAACGGCACCGTTAATCTTGGAAGTTTTCATTAGAATGAACTGATCATTACTAACTATTGCACGTGTAGAAGTTGTGGGAAATGGTTAACTTTTGGAGGAGTACTTTTTGTGTCATAAGAAGAGAATAGGTGAATTAAAACACTTTGCTGTTCCACAAAATATATTGTTTGCTGCGACCAGTTTTGGCACAAGAGTATCATATTCTGGCGGATCTTGTATTCTCGTCATGAAGGAGTTCCACCAAGTAACGCTTGCTTCGATCGCTTGTCTCATAAGACTTTTACAGAACGATATAATAATACAGAATACAAAAATAATTAGGCAGAATTAAATTTGCTTATTCACTTAACGTCTGTAGATACCACTGGTTGGTTCAGTACAATTTAGTTAAAAATATTGTTTACATCCTGATGATAACTATAAAAAAGTCAGATTAAAATTCTTGCTTATATATATATATATATACTCAAAATCTAAAGAAACAAAACAAGATGCAGGGTGATTGTTGTATTTCGCATCAACTCTCTGAAATCAACCTTGAGGTTTTCTGCGAGCGGCTCGTGTGGTGGTTCAGCCCTCCTCTCCCTTAAGCGATCTGCTTTAACAGCTTAGTAAATATTTCATATTCTCTCTCTTGAGAAGCCTCTTCCTACACCGCTAGAGAAACTTTGATGCACAGAATATCCGTGGACAGAAAACCTCAAGAGTCACCACAAGACTATAAATTTATGTGGGTTGTTGGGCTTGCATTTAAATTGCGAATAGAGAATGAAACGTACTAGCAAATGGGATATAACAAAATGATAATATTTTATATACAATTTATCATAAGGATAAACTCACCATAAACTCTAAAAATAAGGAAATTTTAATCTCTCTGGACAGTAAAAATTTTTACATAACCTATGCAATAAAAAGTTATTTGTACTCTCATCAAAACTAAAGTACAGTCATACAGGCTTCAGTAAAATTCGCTTTCCAATGTGTAGCAAATTAAATCTATCGTTCATAAATTTTGACCATCCATTAATGAATCTCATTTTTCATTATCAAACTTTTTATGTATTAAACGAGTCCCTGGTTTTGTTATGATTTCGCAATTTTTACCTAACCAAAGCTAATGGTCATAAAGGTAAATTGCTTTAACATGATATAAAATATTTTTATTTTATTTTTGTTGTATTTTCACAACTTACGTCTATATAAGAGAAATGGAAACTAATTTTAAAGATAATATTTTGACATTCTTACTTTCCCTTACTATGACTGTGGTTAATAATGATTTAGTGAGAAAGGCATTACGGTGATTATCTTATGTACTCCACATAGGAATGTTTAATATGATGCATAAGATATTATGTAAGATAATGCCAAGAGCATCCATGAAAACGCAACACAAAAAATTGAAGAAATACGTATTTCAGAGAAAAAGTAAACAATGTCGTTCGAATTTTTTTATTTAACTAGGTTCTTCGAATGTGAAAATCTTTCTTAGGTTTGATTTTCCTGAAAAAATATATGTTATATATATATATACATGTTAATTTTATAAATATATTTATAATTGTATAATATATGTAATCTACAAAATGTATGCATGTAACTAGCTCTTTAGTAGAGAACTACAAAAACAGTAGCTTTTCCTGACAAATTATACTTAATGAAGTTAGCAACTGGTACGTTTAAATTTCATAATTGTTTACAGGCACTGCTTTAAAAACTATTCAAAGAAAGTATTTCGTTCCTTATAATTTTGACCGAGGTCGTTTAATTCGGACCAGCTTGTAGTGTAATTTGGATCTGTACCAAAAAATTTTAATTTTGTAATCATTGATCCTATGATTGTATTCAATGCCTTAAAAAACTTCAGGTCTAGGGGTTCCATTTGATGGTTTCTGGCTGATGCTAATGACAGCATTACAAGGCTATGCTTTTTAATATATCGTTACCGTCAATCTTTGTTGGTATCAAGCTTAATACTTTAATGGTAGAAAAAGTTGGAATTCCACCGTGTCCATTCAGCGTTGTTTTATTTATAATGTGCTTTCGAGCCACTTCATTAATTGCAACTTCACATTACATTGTGTCCAAAACATCTTTTAAATTACTTTTGTTCAATTTCCCAAATGTGTATCTCCATTTTTATTACTTCCCATTATCGCCATCCTTGAATCGTCACTATCTTCGTATGTCCTTGCAAATTGGACAATCAGTCCAAAGTACACGCTCTTCTGTGGTCCGAATTACACGATGAGGAACAAAATCAAAAACAGTTGAATTTCACAGAAGAGTTTTTAGGTACACTAATAAGAATTACTTCGCACTTACCTTGATATATTACGCTAAACGAACAGCAATTGCCGTATTCCAACTGGTAAAAGTGACATTATGGTCCGCTTTCGCCTCAGGAGAAATAGTATTCTACTCATTCCTCTTTTAGGCTTCAAATACTTGGGCTTTACTGTTGAAATTTTGAGGGAAGACATTACAGAGGTATGCCCTAACGTCATAGTATAAAATGTTTGGCTGCCTTTTTTAAAAATATGGAGAATCTATCGGCCCAAATTACACGGTACATGTATATTTATAGTGTATATGACGCAGCCATATTTCCATAGCAGTTCCTCTTTCTCTCCTTTTCTTTCTTAGACTCTTAATGTAGAACAATGGCAAAACTGTTTATGTATTCTATTAAAATAGATGCCGTGAGAAAAAGTTTAAGCAAAGGAACCTACTGTGCTTACTTCTTGTAATGTATAACCCATACATTTCCCTAATAAAAATAAACGTTGTTATGCAACTTAATTTTTAATGCAAAACTTGCTTAAGGATTGATAGAACGTTTGGTGGACAAGGTTTTCCTGGGTTAGTTAGCAAAATCGATTAGAGGTTAACTTTTCTTGATTTCGTGAATAAAATACTTATGCGTTCACTATGTCAAGATAAGAAAAATACACGAATATAAATATCTTGAATGTTTTAAATTATTATGATGCCATTTTATTAAAGAAAACTTCAGGTGTGACGCCAGGCATGACACTAGCTCTCGTTATTGGATATTCATTTGCGTGTCTCCTGAGAATTTTTCATTCTCCTGCTAAAATACTCTTATGAGTTTTTTTACATCCACGTCATCCATTGTATGATTTTTGTTCGCATAGAACCACTTAATTTCTCTCCCCGTCTCATTTACTACCAGGTTACTTTTCTTGTGTGTTTATCACAAATTCCTCGTGTGCTAAGGCTAATCCATTTTTCGATTCATGTCGTTTATATGAGATTAATTTCTTTCCTTAATTGTACGTTTTATCTTAGGTCCATAAGAGATGTGGGCATGTACTGTAAAACAGTGTCACATTAAATTTCTTCACAGAAAGTACTGTTTCTTTTCCTTTGTATATAAAAAAATAAAAATCTTTAAACATTTTTTATTTTTATGGAGATGCTTTTAAAATTACAATTACTGAGAAAGGCGTAGTTATTCGTATTTAATAATTAATGTGTAAAAGCACTGGGGTTTATTAAAAATATAATATTAAAATCTCCTGTCAACAGATAAAAAGCAATTTATTTATCTATTTGAACGGATTGAAATATATTTCCATTTCTTCAGAATTGTTGAATCAGTACCATATTTGGCCGTAGGCATTGGCCTCGAACACGTGTAATTTTAATTATCGATTTTATGAGCTACAGGGTAGTAGCACTAAATTAAATCGTTACTCTTTTTGTATGTTTCACTGTAGAAAATTAACCGTATCAAATTATTGACTTTTAAAAAGGAGCCACTAAAATTCTCCTATTATTACTCGTTTTACAAGGGTTACAGGTACATATTTCACAAATATATCATTTTAGTGATTTAAATTTATCTTTTATATTTAAAAGCAAAGTCTAGTAACACAATTTTTCCTATTGTAATCTGTCATCTTTCTTCCCAAAGTTGAATCGTTTCAAATCAATTTACTCGATTTATCTTTTATCCTTCAGGTGACAGAATGAGTGATAGTGGAATAATTAAATGGAACGAATTTTTTTGACAACACGACTTTTTAGGGAGAATACAAAATGTAATTTGAATTTTACGCAACAAAATTAATGTGTTGGTAATGAAAACAGCAATAAATATTATATAACATTGGAATCGCTTAAAATAACAGCCTTTAGTCACCCTTTTGAGTAAAAAAAAATTTTATTGGAGAAATGCGGATCTACTCGTATAAATTAAAATATCGTAAATTTACTTATGGTAATTAGACAAAGATGTAAAATATTCTAAACATCTGCTGAGGGTCTGGTAATTGCATTAATTTGCACCAGATGAATAAATCCATAATGGCCTTCACTTATATTTTTTCCAAGATATACCTTGATGCAATAAGACAATTTTTGAAAACAAGATTGAACAAATGCAAAAGGCACAAACATCATCAGTTTTATAATATCGTTACAATGTAATCTTTTAAACAAATATGATAAGTTACTATCAGTCTTACCTATGATTTTCTCTGTACTTTGCTTTTTAATTTAAAATACGGAAAAAGGATTTAATATTACGTTTTTAATTTTGGAGCCGATTATACCTTACCATTAATACGAATGAATACGGTGAATAATAATTGCTTTTAAAAGTCGAATGAATCTAAATGAATGATGTTGAGTCATCAAATCGAGTTAGATGTGATGGAAAACCAAATTTTTAATTGTTAAATTTTTACTTTAATAATTTTCTTTTAGTTTATTCACCTATTTTTATTTTTCGTGCTAATGCAGGGCAAATCATTGATCATGAATATGTGGTTTTATTAAACTGGATTAATGTTACATCATCATCATGGATCATATGTTACATTTATGTGTACAAAAATCCGATTTCATCAGTTGGTTTAACATTTAACTACAACATTTTTTGAAATCATTATTACTAGTTCTTTTTTAGATCGTTCTTAGCACCATTTAGCAGCGCTGTTATTGCGTTAGTGGTTAAAATATGATATTATTATCTCTCACAAATAGTGATTAATACTAACTAAAATCTTGAACATGAGGTAAAGTAATAGTACCATCTTTGTTGTCATTATAATTTTGTCGATTCCAATTTTACGAACTAATAAGAATTAAATATTACCTGTTAATAATTATGGTAATAGAGAGAATTCAAATTTAGGATCCGAGCATTGTACACTCTTCGTTCAAGAATTTTTAATGTAGGCCGTTCGCCATTTCGTATAAACGACCCTTCAAACATTCTTGAATTATCCATTATTTCCGTGCCTTTCACCGTGCCCCTGTGCCTTTCAACCTTCTTAAGCGATTAAACGGGGATAGAATTTTCGGGTTACTGCAGTTCCCAAAGAGGAAGCGTAAGCGTCGACACATTCACTGTTTTTTTAATTTTTTAGTGAAAGTATATTTCCAAATTGTAGTGGCGTTACGGGACATAAATGTCCAACCTTGGGTGAATTCCAAATGAAAGATGAGAGGAACGAACTGTGTGTTAGTGTAGAGGAGATCGTTAAAAATGAAAATTCCGAAGCTGCAAGTGGAAATTGTTGAAGTGATAATGTTATGATGTAGTCGTTCATCTGAGAAAATTCCCTCTTTAGCATTTCACAACTAAAAATCCCCTTAGCGACCTTGAGCGATAGTTAAGTGTGTTTTTCCTAGTGTTTAAAACTTTGAATCATTTAAATAAATCTTAAATGATGATTGTGTTTTTATACGATGAAAGTTTATCCCATCTCAATAGTTTAGTACATGTTACACATATAAAAATTATCCTGTAGCCTTTTTGCAATTACAACTACGCACATTTGTAAAATCGGGTAACTATATTGTTACGGAAATAGTTTCCGGCGTGACTTCGTGGAACTGCTTCATGATTAAATGAGACACAAACTTTGAAATGTGTTTGTATTATTTTATGTGGAATTTCAAAGTTTGTGTCTCATTTAATTATATTGTTACGGATGACTAAAAATAATCTTAAGTGCTCGTTACAAAAGTTAATGAGAATATTTTCTACTCTCCTCTCCCACGTAGAAAGGCAACGTCGACTGTTTGTAAAGGGTTATGTCAGCTTTGAAAACCAAAGGGTCGCTAGTCGGGTTTTAAGTGTAGGGGCTTTAGGATAAGTAATAAAGTGAAACTCCTTGTGTACGCATCGGCAAGGCAAACATTTCAGCGGTCGATCGAACGAAGCTATGCAATAAAGTTCTGCGTTAACGTGAACATATCGGACATTATGTACACGTTGGCTCAAACTAAAAGGTGAAAATTTGTCACAATCGCTCTTGCAAGTAGCTTATGTCGTTTTTGGTCGTCCAAGATAGCTTCGAATGAAGGTTCGATTCCAAAGAAGGAGTCTCACATGGCTAATTCAAGAATCAAAACTATGTACTGATTGTTTTTTTTTACGCGAAAAGCATGTATCAAAACAAGTTTGTGACACTTGGGTAAACGGTCAGTCGGTCACAATGAATTATTTATTTTTCATATATATATATATATAGGTTCGAACACTAGTGGAACGTACAAATTAGTGGACACAGGACACAAAAAGAAAGAAACACAGCGGTGAAGAATTTTCGGTGGCACCACCACCTTCGTCCGTTCTCTCCTGAAC
>WURS02046596.1:0-11098 GCA_011762765.2 Rhinocypha anisoptera | reverse complement strand
CTGTCGAAACCCGGGTCATATTTTTTTAAATTAAATTTGTGTGGAATTACCAAGTGTTTCTCTTACCCCAATTCCCTTATAGTGTCTATATTATTATTAGTTCGCCCTATTTTCGTTTTTTAGAAGTCACCAGTGACACATGTAAGTTGAAAATTCTTTGCATAAATTAACATTTACTTCTCTTAATTACAATGGGGCTCAATTGGGAAACTTTCCTATAAAAGTACACAGTCAATAACTTTCTAGGCGCATAATCTATATTAGGAGCTGTACTGGAGTACACTTTTACTGAAAGTTCTTGCCTACTTATGATGTGAAATGGTCTTTTTTTTAGTACTCTGACAATGACCTCCACAGCTACCTGATACTAAGCCAAGACTCATGATTTTAAAGGCATGAGATTTTGATTCATGAGGCAGAGAGACTTCAAAGTTGGATGAATATTTGTGGAGAAATTAAGGTAATTCTCCATTATGTCAATAATTTTAATTGAAGACCTGAGAATGGTTATAGACCTTTACTAAAAATGTGGAGGAATTCGAGGAAAGGTATAATCAATAATATTTTTTCATGAAAAGAAACTCTCGGATATTCTCTAAGGTATCTGGTCTAATATGTGCTTATAATACATCTTTTGCCAAATCAAATTTCATTAATAAGAACATACAAAAAATTAATGTGTGAATGAGCCACCATAGTCCTCATCTCTGATGATTACTTCATAAATATCCTACTGATGCTTAGTCATGCTGAAATATACCATTTTTTAATCCAAAGCTTGAAATATAGAAATAAAATTTTTGAAGACTGAAACCAAGTCTTCCCATATTGTGGAAATTTATAGGATACATAGCTCACAGGCTTTAAATTTCTGTTCTCTTAAAAATCTTCTGTCTGAAATATTTGACCTAATTCACATGTCATCCCATCGTAGATTTTTCTTGTGTAATATATTACATTTGCTATATACATATTTTGGACTGGAAACATATGCAATACACCCTAGGAGTTCTTTGAGGTAATGGTGTCAGGAAAATTTTTGGTAAAATTTGGAAAGGTGAAATTACAGAAAAATTTTTATATGAAATTACTGGCCACTCTGGGTCATGGGGATATTTGGATGTCAATTCCTTTCACTAAATGAGTTTTAAAAAGAGAAGAGGAATATTAAATGTACCAAAGTAGAAAAAAGTGAAAGCCTGAGAGATAATCAGAGTAAGGTTTGATTTTTTTTCTTAACTAATACCTTGAAATTCAAGTTTGTCACTATTCTTTCTTGATATCTACAAAAGTAAAGCGATAAGTAAGGTACATGAGGACAGCAAGTTAAAAAAAATTGATTTCTTAGGTGACTAAGTATTTTCATAAGTAATTATCTAAATGGGAAGGTGAGAAAAAAGGAGGAATATGTCCATTCACTTTGAATCAACACAGGCAATTTCTAGTTTTTCTGTGGCCAACACCTAAGTTGAAATGGGGTGTGCTTGAGGGGATGAGGGTTATGAATCATTTGGGAGAATCAAGTGCAAGATTTTAAGGAGTTTCAGAAGTGTGGATTTTGGGATTTACTATATTATTATTCTCTTGCATTAAGTAGTACGAACAACTTGTTCTTGGTCACTTTTGTGTCTAATTGAATTGATAAGCTAACATGTTAGTTATTGCATCAAAATTCTTCCATGCCTCATTTACAATTATTTTAACTATCAATCAATATGTATGGACAAATTGATAGCCTCAGCAAAATATATATAATGCAGCATTCTCTATTGATAATAACCTTAATTTTGTAACCATGTCCTTATCATTTTTTAGTAAGAAGCCTATAAATCTTCCCAGACCTGTATTCTATAATTCTTCCAATAATATAGCATACTCTGTGGAAACTAAAATATTAACTCTTTTCTTTCTAAATATTATGCCTCATTTTTATATGATTTGCTGTCTAGTTCTATATTTTTTTGTTCAAAGTTTTCGTAATTTTTTTGCTGAAAATTTTCAAAATGCATTCTTTCCATCTTTGATGATTATTGTTCAGTCAGTCACCCCAATAATCTCTATTATAAACACCATATATTTTTGTGCTTTTTAATATTGACTTAAAAGTTCTTCTCTAAGTAACATTTTAATGCATGTATGCACACTCCTCTTTCCATCATTCTACCTTTCATACAATAGTCAAGCACTTCCGATTTATATTCTTTCTCCCTCTCTCTACTTCTTTCTCTCACCTTCCATCTGGATCCATCCTTTTCCTTCTCTCGGCCATCTTCTCAATTGCCTCCTTGTTAAGTCCTTGTCATCATGATTTGAGTATACATATATGGCTACCGTCCCCATACTCCTCTTAATAATGTTATTGTCATATTGTAAATGTTCCTTCTTTGCTAAATATGCTCCTTATGTTATTCAAAACAACATTTACTAATGTGGTAGTTGTAGTTTCATTTTTTATGCTCCATACATTTTATGAAACATGTTCATTCTTTTTTTTCTCTGGACCTGAAGTCTGCATGAGTTCTAGTAAATAATTACTCCACATTATAAGGTATAAAAGTAAATATGAAATGTCCCTACGTAGAGTAAAGTACTTTTCTGTCAACAAAAATCAAATACATAAAATCTCCTTCTTCAACAGTTTTCCTTGCCTGTCGAATGAGACAATATCTTTCATGGCTTTCTGTTTTCATCTTTTTTGAATTTTCATTTCATCATTACAATATGCAGCACTGCCATGGTATATTTCATCTGTCCCCTTTAATCAACAATCTTTGATGATACTTCAGCAACATTCTGCAATACAAATATGTTTGGCAGAGGGTACTTGCTATGAAGACACCAGCAATGATATTCAGAGAAAACTTACATATATTATATTTTATGGATATTTCTATTAGAAAATTAGTTTTTCTAAAATTTTGTTAGGGAAGAATAGTTAATTGCATATTTCTCTTTGGATATATTTCTCCTTTTCTATTTCATAATATCTGACCTGCTAAAATAATGGGTGCTTGAGTTACAACTTTGCATTTGATAACAAGGCCACAGAAGTGATATATTTGTGACAGACTAGTTTTGTTTATAAGCATCCCTAAGTATAGTGTCTAATTCACCTCATATATAGAGGAAAAATGAAATGTTATGGCCTCTGAAGAAGTCATAGGTACAATATTAAGCATTCCCTGGTGTAGCATATTATGTTTCTTTGCCTGTCAGCTTTGGGATATATTACCACTATATTCACCACTGATTTAAAAGATATAACCCCAATTTCAAGAGTCAATATTTTAAACAGGAATAATTTTTTGATATTCTGCCCCTTATGTCCTTTTCTTTATTAGAAACACATCAAGTTTCCTGTGTCTTCAACTTAATTAAGTCTTCAACTTAAATCCTGAAGATGACTTAATAAGTTAAAACCCTGGGTCATGAAAAAAAGCTTTTATGTGTAAAAAGTCTCTCTAAATAAAAAGCCATCTCCTTTATCATTGGATGATACATAAAGCTGCCAGTATTGGAACAAGTTTTCTGCATGATCTAGCTGTTTTGTGACCTCTAATGAAACATCAGCCCAATGTCATATGCAATATATCTTTAAAACTTCACAGTGACTCTTATTAAGTACTGATTACTAATTGTGTACATATTTTCAATAAGCCAACCCAATATTGTACTAAACCTTTTCCATCACACATCCTTTATATTAACCTTTAAATGCCCAGCGTACCCGTATGGTTTCGCTGAAAAAGGTCCTTTGAATGTCCCGTGTATCCTTATGGGAATGCTAATTTTGCTCAGTTGTAATGTCCATAGTTTTTATCACAGATTAGAGGTATTTTAACAGATATGTACTTGAACCTTACTCAATGGAACACTGTAATTGGTAGTACTTATGGATGCCACGTTTTCCCAGAGAAGGGGAAAATTTATCGGACTGTGACAGCACATAAAATATGCATTGTGGGACTATGCATGCACACAACTTTTTTGAGGAGTACCACGCAAAGCGGTAAAAAGGGTTTAAAATATTAAAGTGAACAGTGTTATCATATATGTCAGACTTATTTATCATTTCAAACGAATAATCGTGGAAAAAGCAGATCGTTTTCAAAATGAAAATAAAACTTTCTGTTCTCTATCCAAAAGAAATGATAATTTTTATTCGCTTATCACTTATTAATGTGGTCAGAGAACAAATAAGATTACATAAAAAATTTACAAAATAATTCTTTTTAATTCTTTGATTTATCTAAAATAGTTTGCAAAATATTAAACATCATCGAAGTTGGTGCAAGAATTTTTTAAAAGTCACGAATAAAATTGGGCAGTGGGCATGTTCCTTTTCTGGAATTTAAGCGGGGCGTTTAAAGGTTAATGTTACACTCCAAAGCATTCATATTCTTTTTATATAAGAAGCTTCCTACAATATTACTCAATGTGTCCATATGGTTTACCTCAGATCATTTCTTAGACACACAATTTGTAGCTAAATTTATGTTCATGCCACTGTTGATGCCAAGGATGGAATTTTCCAATATTTTAATTCAGAATTTATCAGTGCTTGCCTTGGTGCAGGAAATGTGTTTCATTTTAAAGGGGAGCAATTATTAGGAAAAACATGATAATGATGCATTAATTGACCAAGTGTTTGTGAATTTTACATCATTTCTACTATTAATTGCTGCACTGATTGATAATTATAGGGGAATGACAATTCATATACCAAAAATCCTAGAGGGAATAGTTTTTGATTTTATTGCACCCTTGTTTAAAAATGTTATTTCCCCATGCCAACATGGCTTTGCTAAATGTAGCCCGACCTCTAAAAACTTAAATATCTATCAAAATTATGTTTGTAAATCCATAGAAAACAGATCACAAGTAGATTTAATATATGTTGACTTCAGAAAAACATTTGATTCAGTGAATATTTATTTGTTGATAGTAAAGTTAAGCGTGTATGGCTTAACTTTACTTTCTTTAAGTATACATTTTTAGAGTGGGTGTCAAATTATCTCAGAGAAAGGCGACTAAGGGTTCAAATAAAGAATATCCTATCACCAGAATTCATGGCGACATCAGGATTCCCCTACAGATCCCATTTAGGGCCTCTTTTTTTCATTTTATTCAATGATGAAATAGGCAGCAGTATTCAAGAAGTGCAATACTTATTATTCTTGTTGACTTAAAAATATATAAAGCAGTTTTAAATATGAGTGATATTCATTCTATTCAAGATAACTTATCACAGCTAAATGATTCGCGTATGTGTAATGGATTGTTTATCAATTTGGGAAAAACAACTTCATTTGCGTTCACTAGACTTAACAAGTCATTGCAATATACTATGGATCATATACTATGGATAATACGATTATACCGAGAGTGAAACTTGTGAAAGATTTGGGTGTAATCTAAGATGAATCTTTAACATTTGTACTGCATTACAATTTTATCACCAATAAAGGTATGAAAATGATGGGTTATATAATGAGAAACACTCATAGCTTCAATAATTTCTTGGCCCTATAGCATTTATGTATATCGTGCCTTAGTTCATTCTATATTATAATATGTATCTGTTTTATGGAATCCTTACTAAAAATCACATATAACATATATAGAATGTGTACAATATAAATTTTTCAGTTATGTAATGTACAAGAACAACCAAAATTACAGGGATATAAATTACAGTGACCTTCAAGAGTTGTTAAATATAGATTCCTTGGAATTTAGACATAAAAAAGCTGACCTTCTGTTTCTATATAATATTGTTGTTAATATTGTTAATGGTACCACAATACAAAGTGAGAAATTTCTTGGCATTTCATTGCTCAGTGGAACTACGGAATAACCATTGCTGAACAAATATGGAAAAAATTTGGAGATTGAAAGACTATATAGAACAGAAAACGAATTTTCACAAAGAATTGATGTATTTTATAAGACTTATTTAGAAGTAAAAAGAATTCAGGAAGGTGTTTGGTAGTAAAAAGTATGTCTTTCCTCTGGACTTGCAAATGTCTCTCTATGCTGATTATGTTATTTCAATCTTTTGAATTAAATACCTTGTAAAAAATGGTACATATTCTTTTTTACCACTTAATATTTTTTATATCTTTGATTTTGTTTTCCACTGATATATATATTATATCATATTTAAATATAACTTTGTGTAAATGACAGTTTTCCTGTGAATAAATAAATAAATTAATTAATTAGCTGATTTCATCTATATGGTTTAATCGACAAAAATAATAATTGTCACTGGGACTAAAATGTCAACACATATCATTTGATTCAACATTTCAGTGGCTAAATTATACACTTGTCTTAAGCGCAACCTATGGGGACCACAACATTTTTCGGGATAGGACAGGTTTTCTCTTAATTTATGGTCGGCCATTAGTGAGAGGGGCTTATTCCATTATTATACAGCCATGTAAACAGAGATGTTGCAATTCTAAACTGGAAATCATTAAAGAAGTGTAAGAAAGGTGGACTGCCACCCTGGCTCATTACCCTTGCCCGTCAGCGGAATGAGGAGCAACATTATAAGACTCTTAAAATTATGGAACACTTGTAATACTTTGTAAGACTCAGAGGACTACAAAGTAATAGTTTGTTCAGGAGGGGAGGGGCAGAGAGTGAGGAAGAGCATAGGGGAAGGCAGTCGTGTGTGGAATGTCGAGTGTGGAGGTGGAATAAATACAGAGTCGAGAGTGCACCAGGTGTTTTATTTTTTCCTTCACCTCCGGAAGCTGTGGCGACTTCTTGAACTGGAAACAATTAAAGAAGCACAATTTCTGATAAATAAAGAAATAAATTTTTTTTAATTTTACTAACATAAAAATTTAATTACAGTGAAACTTGTCTTAAGTGGAACCTGTGGTGACCATGACATTTTTCTGGATAAGACAGGTTTCCACATAGTACAGGTTCCACTTAAGACAAGGTTCTCTGTATATATAAAAAATGTAGTGTTTGACTAAGAACCCATTGAATCAAATGGCAAAAATGCAGTATAAAGTTTGGGTCCTGATACTTGAACCCCTAGTATGTTGTCTTTCATATTTTTATACTAGTTTACTGTTGGTAAAAGCATTTTTTAATCAATATGTTAGAGATAGGGCTTAATGATGAAAGAATAGTACATCGTCCTAAAAATTTCATAGGTCACACATATGTGTATTGAACTATTTATGAATTTTTTATTTATTTCAAGAATGTTTTTCCCTTGTCACATGTGTAATAACCTTCAATAACACTGTAATCCCCCTCTCCCCTTTGTCATGCATAATATTAATTGGAGATATGGATAATCATGCATAGGTTTTGTAAGTAATTTATTATGAAATTCTGTTCATCTCTATTGATTATGCTTTCCTTTAACTTTTTGTTGAATTTGCCATTTGACTCATTCTGCAACATATTCGTATAAGTAGCATGCTATTTAAGAGATTGCAGAGTTTCGAAACAAATAGTAGTATTTTTATCACCGAAATTTTAATAATTTAATTGGCCTAAAATGAACTTCTTGGAACCCATATTTTAAATATTTATAAATTTTGTAATAAATAAAAAATAATTTAAATATATACATATTGTGTCTAACAGATATTTTCGTTTAAATGTTTTACTAGAGAACCAGGCTATGTGTTGATATAAATTCTAGATATTACTATGAGGAGGAATTTATTCATTTAAATTACAAGCGGTTGGGAAACTGCGTGCGCACGTAGTTTATCCCTTCTCCGCCAGATGGCAATACGACTTCGATGGATATTTGCCTCTTCGTATTCACAATTTGAATAATCAAGGGATGGGAATCCTTTGCTGGGAAGTTGAAGATTTCACAATATAAATATTGCGGTAATATTTACATTAAAAAACCTATCTATTATTCACTGAATATTTCCGGTCTGAGGATGGCCAAATGTTAAAAGCTACTGCTTAGTTATTAATACTTTATCTATTAATAATTAATAGATCATATGGATGCAACAGCTGTTCATTTAATTTTATTATAAAATACTATTGGCGGGAGGAGTTCCCGCACTGCGTTTCCGAAATGGCATGGCGCAATGTTGATTTGATTTTCATTTCATACACATTCCATACAGTAGTAACATGAAATCCCAAGTTCCTCGGACAAAGCAAATAATTAGAGGCCCCAGTTAATACAATCGCAGATAATTATAAACTTTTAAAAACACATTATTCATAATTTTTTAATCGGAGAGAAAATTGACGCCAAATACGACCGAAATTCTTCATATTACTATTATACAACCCTAGGCATGAAGCACTAATAAAATTATCGCTAGGGTACGGTGAGGATTGCCCACGGCGAGTCCTGACTCTACAGGTCGTTAATTTTCATTTCTGCATAATTGGTATATGGCTTAAATACTTGGAAATACTCCTAAAAAAAGCTCCCACTTCCTCCAAAATCTCCATTTTACATAATAACTTAGGAAACTACAGATTCCTACTGCCGGTTATGCGGTCTTGTTTCCCAGGTGAACTGCAATTTAATATGGCTTCATGAGAGGCCCCCAGTCATTACTAGAGTCCCATTGGAACGCTAGTTGTCCATTGATGATATTTTTTACCATTATTCAAACTGGTACGACCTATTCAACATGAGCGTTTACCACCTCTACTTAGTGTGTGTGCATTGGCACAGGGACGACATGAACTGCTCAGTGAGGTCGAAAAACAGGGGAGTAGAGATTAAGAAATTGTTCAAGTTCTCAGTCGATTTAAGAAAGTGGCGAGGTCACAATAGAGGGGGAAGAAACGAGAGACTGGCAAACGTTAAGAATGAACGCACTGAGACTCGGTTTTAAAAACAGCCGTTAGCGGTTGCCTGTTTCAAGCTACTCTTCCAAAAGAGTGTGTGAATTTGGTGAATATATAATTGGCTTCGATTTTAAAGAAAGGAAACGCGGTTAACACAATCTCACTCGGAAAATCCATTGAAATGTTCAACTTTGGCCAATTCATGAATCAAGTTTCAGGAATTCATTTTTGATCGAGATACCGTCGCTGATTCTGGAGGTAGAACCCCTTGACATGTCGTCATCCGTCAGCTCTAGGAAGTGCGATTCGAAAGTGAAGTGCCAATTGCAGTGGAAATGTGGAGTGCGATGATATCGCGCGAGGTTCAATTGTGACCGGAGTACATATTCGGGGCGTTTTAATTTCAGTGCTCGTGTAATGAAAAGAGGTGACTCCACGTGACGCGTGGATTGAAATACGTGACTTCAAGACAATGGCGCATAAGGGTACCAGTGATTATTTTCGAAGGACACCATGTCTACTGTAAGTACGTAGTACTCTTGTTTCATGCTTAGTACTTTTCTTAGTTTCAATCGTAGCAGTATCATGGGATTCAAATAGAACCGCCGTCTTCGATGGAGGCGGTGTTAACTCCTCGTCTGTCAATTCGGAGGTCGCGGGTTACAAACCCGGCTAGGCGGGTTTTTCTCCCTTTAGGGTATGTGTGTGAGTCGTACTTGTAATTAAGAGTAATACAGTACATTTTACTTTGCCTCTTATTGCTGAGTGCGGGAAATACTTTAATAAATAATATCCTTACTGTCACTAAACCTCTACCAACAGTTAATTGAATCGATAATCGTGGTCACTTGGTATGCAAACCAATGAACAATAAGTGGCAGTGTAATATAAAAGTGACTCGTATTCAAAAAATTAAGTAAGTATTTAGCAAATCATGTTTTATTTACGAATCTGGCATGCATTCAATGAAAAATGAAGATTTATTTATTAATTATTGAAACATTTCTTTCCTGACCGTGTCCTTTTTATTGGGAGTAATTTTTAATATTTCACTAGGTGATATGATGTATATATTTTTTCCTCTCGTCCATTATCACAGGTTAGAATATTAGCCAACGTCATTTAAATTTTTGTCATGCAAAATCATTAATACTCGCATACCCCAAATAAGGAACCCAAGATACAGTAATGAAATATTCTCGCCATAGACAATGAGACTTTAATAACCTTTATTTTGACCATATGCGAATGTGAATGGCCGCACACTGCTTTGTGGTATTGGGGAGTAAGGATACACATTAACACAATGCTATGGGTTCACAGGAACACATAACATCACGATAATCACAAACATAACAGATTTTTATCTCCAAAATGATTTTTAATTTCTTCTTTCTTCGTCAGCAGTGCATATATCACAGACATAATTAATGACGGGAAGTCTTGAGGTCTTATAATCGTTCATTAATTGCTACCGGTCTTAATGGAAATGTTTGACGAGAATCTTGTATCATATTTTTTTCATTTTGAGCACAATTTTCTGATTGCAGTTTAGGCTATTTAATTGCTGAACGTCCTATGTAAATTCCTTTCTTTAGAAATTAATAAATCCTTTTCTCATATCAATCACTTTGTATTCAGTCCTTGGACGTCAACATTAAATATTTGTTAATATTTCAAAAGGGTTTAAGGGGAATGTTGTCACGGATTGCGTTGAATCAATTTATTCGGAAAAAAATCAATATTCATAAATAGTGTAATAGCAATAAATCCCCGTAATTTAAAATATTTTATTTCGGAAGTTCGATACACTGCTTGGTCCTTTTTTGTCCAATTAGGTTATCTGTGTGCGAGTCGTACTCGTCATAAAATATGTTATAGAGTACACCGTAATTGTACGCTTAGTGTTGTGTGTGGACAATTGTAGAATATGTGAGTGTTATCCTCTCTATCATTAGTCTCTACCACCAGTTTATTGAATCTTTAATCGTTGTCAATTGTTATCTAAACAAATGAATGTTAAATGGCGGTGATTTCGTAACTAACTTATAATTAAAGAATTAAGGACTTCTTCCTTGATAATTTATTTTGTCTTGATTTTAGTAGGTGCCAGCATGTGGCCAATAAAAACTGAAGATTTATTTATTGATTAGTGAAACAGAGAATTATTTCATCTGTATAACATGGCCATATCTCTTCTTTTGGAAGTGATATTGATACTTCACTACGTGATATCCGCCTCACAACTGAATCTTGATAACAAGAACCAAAGTACACTCCCACTTCACAA
>WURS02046575.1:0-11098 GCA_011762765.2 Rhinocypha anisoptera | reverse complement strand
AGGGTGATATTGGCATCAAGAAAGTTAATTTTGGATTGGGAAATGGTTGAGGTGAAGGAGACAGAGGAATGGGCGTTTAGGGAAGAGATGAAGTGATTGAGTGAGTTTAAATCATGGTTCCAGAGGAGAAAAATATTGTCAATATACCTACAATAGAGCAACGGTTGCAATGTATTTTCCAGGGTCCATTTGATTTGTGGTGCCAATGACCTAAATTTGGAGATTTGAAAATAACTATTGTTGAAATTAAAAATTGTTTAATCACTTGCTTTGTTGGTTACAGATTTTTTAATTAATTTTTATTTTATATAGGTGTATATTCATTCCTCTAGTTGTAAATGTTCACAAAAAGACATTCTTTAAATTAAAATTGTTACTATGTATATGAGTAAAGTGCTGGCTGGTTTGCCCAGTCGGTAGCACACTTGCATGAGTTTCTTCTTTGATGTGAAGAGGTGCTAAATGACCATAGCTGTTGATGTACCCTATAAACAAAAGTACTACTACCCTATCAAAGCTACCTATATATAAATTCAACTAGTGATGAAAGGAGCACATAATTTTCTGCACAGTATATAACTTGTGTTTTCATCAATTATCTTTCTTTTTTTATTACCAGGACTTTCTGTTGACTCGTTACTCTGTTATCATCATTGATGAAGCTCATGAGCGAAGTGTATTTAGTGACATTTTATTGGGATTGTTGTCAAGAATTGTTCCCCTCCGTCATCGACGAGGCATTCCTCTCAAGCTCATAGTTATGTCTGCTACGCTGAGGCTAGAAGATTTTACTGGAAATCCCAGGCTTTTTCGTACAGTGCCACCTGTGATTAAGGTAAATATGACTGGATTTTACAGTTTTATTTTTAAGTGTTTAGAATAATATTTTCTAATGTCTCTTGAAGCACTTGGTATGCCTGAACCTCAAAATGTTGGTTGGCCAAAAGAGTAGTTGTATACTACATGAGATAAGATTTCCCTTTCTGCTGAAAACTAGGCTGACATTGATGAAAGTGTATTTAATTTCTGGTAGGTCAATGCTCCCTTTCTTATTTAAGTTAAAAAAATAATTCATTATTATGCTGATTTAGTTTCTTTAATTAAGTTCTAAATCCATTCCTGTTCATCTTTGTTATTCAGTGTATTTAATATCCTTTGTCAATGCTTTGGAGTTCCTATGCTCTGAATATGTTATGGTATGATGGCATGTTAAGATTAGTGAAAGTTTACTGTAATTACTCATATTTTCCTGTTGGATGAAAACACATTTGTGTAGATACCTATATTCCAAAATACATTTCCTACTCTTCATTTCATTTCTTCTTTGCAAAGGATGCCTTCTTTTGGCCCTGCCAAAGATGCTGCGTCATGGAGAAGTGTAGTATGTACTGGTAATTCACCCTGCTTCTCTAATAGCCCTAATGCAGAAAATAGACCTTGCAAAAGAAACAACATCCTGAAATCTTGAATTTGCACAGTCATATCATAAATTTACTTTCCATTCAGTCATTTTGCACTCACCCATGTAATAAGAGTGACAGAAGTTCAGAAGAAGCACCTGATTGATTTTTGTTTATCCGTTAAGTTTGTAGAACGTTTGAGTGATAACCAAAATATAGTTTGTCGCTTGTGTATATTTCCACAAAAGGAGTATTGAAAAACATGACTTATTTCGACAATGATTGTCGTCATCTGGTGCCTTATGGTTAGAAATGCAAGCATAAATACATTATTGGAGTGTGGAGGGGAGGGGGGTGATTGGTCGTGGGTAGGCATGGATAATTTGTTTGAAAAGTGCTTGACTAAGGGGGGAGGGAGAAATGGGGGGAGGGGGGTGGAGTCGAGGGAGAGGATGGATTGCTTGTGGGGTAGTGTGGACAGGAGCAGTTTTGAATCAAATATTCATTGACCACCATGCGTGTGGTCAGGGTCCAAGTTGTGACAGAGGATTTCGAATTGTTCTATCATGTCTGGTCTATGGCCTTTCTTGTCACAATGAAGGATTACAGTGATGAAAGTGTTGATGTGGTGTTTGGTTGGGAGAGGGATGTGTGGGAGCCTGTTCATTTGTTCTTAGTTTGCATTTATGTCCATTTTGTCCCACATACACAGCATTACAGTTTTGGTATTGAATCTGTTGACTCCTCATTTAGAAAAGTTATCAGTTTTGTCAGTATATTGTGGAAAAAATTGTTTCCAGGGTTGTCTTATTGTAAAAAGCAAGTCTGATGCTGTTCTTGGGGAGTAGGTTGGAAATTTTGTAACTTAAGGGGTCAATGAATGAGAGTTGGTGGCATATGGGTGGGTCTTTAATTCGGGCAGAGGAAAAGATGTTTCAATGCTAACTTCATATAAGAGCTTATCTATTAATCTGGTGGATGTCAAATTTCTTCAGGGCAAGATATTTGATTATTTCTAATTCTTTTATTAACATTTCTTAAGATATGAAGGGTCTATGTAGGAAGGAGTGAAGGCTTGCAGCCTTCAGTGAATTGTGAGGATTGAGTGGTGGTTGGAGGAAGTGGGTATTAGATGGTTGGTGTGTTAAGGTTTCCAGTAAAATTAATAGTAGAATTTCTCATCTGAAATATTTATGGTGAGCTATAGGAAGTTTTAAGGAGTGGTTCAGTTGGAGTTCCTTGGTGAAGTGGAGAGATGGGTGTAAGTAGTTGATGAAAGATAGGAATTTGTCGAGCTGTCTCAAAGTGTCTTTCCACATATAAATTGTGTCATCAAAATATCTGAACCAGCACATATTGTTTGAAATTAAATTGGAGTTTGTGATTAAATAAGTTCTTTTCCAAGTGATCCACAAAGATTTCTTCAAGTAAGGGTGAAAGTAGGGAGCCCGTCGCTAGGCCTTCATGCAATACTTAGAAATCTCAGTTGACCAAAAAATAGTTTTGCTGGGTACAAACATTGATCAGATCTAAAAGTTTATGTATAAAAACTCTGTCTAACTTGGCACTGATCGGTAGTTCTTCCATGGCACGCACTACTTCTTTCAGTGGATTGTTCATGAAAAGATTAGTGATGAAGAACGAAGCCACCTTCTTTGGAGATGTTTCCAATAGATAGGGTTCATTTTTAGTATATGGTGTAAGTAGTTTCTGAGGGTCTGTAGTTTATGAACGACCTATGAGTACGTTTACCAAATGATCTCAGATCGATCTGAGTGGCTCAGTCTGGAACGGTAAATGCATCATGCCAGATCAATTTGAGAAGCGAGCCATATCAGCCTGCTTTCTCTAACTGGGCTGAGATCTCAGATCAATCCGATATGACCCACATGTGGCTCCCTCTGATCTTCTTTTGGTAGTGATTGGTGAACAACAGAAATTGATATTATTCATGGGTGCACCTTGATTTTATTTGTCGCACGAATTTTATGCCTATTACATGAAATTGAGAGCACTCTCACTTCCAGTATACACATACAGTGTATGAATTTCATGAACATTGACAACATTCTTGGCAATGTTGCCTCCTTCTTCTATTAAGTTTCTGGACCTTACAGTTCAAACTCCATTTTAACCTTTAAATGCAGGATTTAAATTCCCAGAGGTTTCAATGCAGGATTTAAAATGGCCTTGAAATATCTTCTTACATGTGCTCAGGGAAATTCTTCTATAGTGCATTCCACATTTAGTTGACAGTATGTAACTCTTGTGGAGAATCGTTCCCCATGTAACTCACCATATGGAGGCTGATGCCATGCAATGGCGGCAGCATGGCAATGATGCCAAAAACAGTAGGAAATTAAACTTAAGCAATGAGTTATTTTAAAAATCATTCCCGAAGAAGAAACTAACGGTAAAATGACTGGTACAATTTATTTTCCATTATTATTTCAAACAAAGGTATAAAAAAATATTTTCTTGTGTATCCGTGGGAAAAGCGAAAATTCTTATTTAGTGCTTATCACACTGTTGTCCAACAAACCGTTCCACATATAGTCCCAAAATTTTGTAATAATATTCCTCGTAAATTAAATCCTGCAATGACACACTTAGATACATACTATAATTTTTTTAAATATATCTGTAAATTATATATCAATTTCAGAACCCAAAATTACATATTATTCAAGGGAAAAAGTAGTCTCCTAGTAAGTCACGTACCTTGATAGATAGACCCCTATATGCTGCATATGAAAGTTAGAAGGTTCTTTAAGGTAATTTTTGTCACAGAAATCAAAACTCTATTTCCAAATGGTAGTGAGTTATGAATTGTTTAAGGTTGTCGAACTTTTCACCGCTGGTGTACACCAAGCCCTGAGTCTGCTGCGTTGATTTCGAAGGGATTAAAATAGTTAAACATAAGATGAATCTGGATATCCTGTTTATACAAGGTAAGGTAGGTATATATATTAATATTCCCAAGATAACGCAAATGTCCATCGATGATTTTTGGAACTCAATTGATAGAAGCAAAAAAACAATGCCTATAAGTAAAATAATGATTGCGGAAGTGAGTTTATTTCTAAGTGATTTGTATAGGGTTTTTACTTCATTAAGTATTGAATATACTATCCAGTAGAAATTATGAATTTATACTAATTATGTTCCTCATTGTGTGGTAACATATTGTGTATACAATACTCGAAACTCATTTTTTCAATGACGGAGAGAAATTTTCTCCATCATTGAAAAAATGACACCATCGATAGTTAGTGCCTCAACGATAAGAAAGAGTGTAAATAAAATATAACATCCTGCTAAAAATGCAGATGACCATTTTTAGCTGCACTGGTTGGCTTAATGGGTATTGAGGATACTTTAAGGTAATTTTTGTCACAAAAATTAAGACTTTATCTCCAATATGAAGTGAGTTACGAATTTTTTAATGTTGTCGAATTTTTCTCCGGTGATGTACACCTAACCCTGAATTGGCTTCGTTGATTCCAAAGGCATTAAAAGAGGATAAATGTCAGATAAATCTCTGCAAGGCATTGTAGGATTTATTATACCCAAGGTAATGTAAATGTTCATCAGTAATTTTTAGAACACAAAATAATCAAAACCAAAAAGAATTACATTCTCACCATGTGGTTTACCTATACAAAGTTTTAAAAAGCCATTGGATGCTTGGAGTAGACTATATACAGGGTAAGAAGGGAAGTGTCTCGTGGTTCCTTAGTTACTGCTTCAAAAACTATAAAAATCATATGGCTGTATAGAAATGTGTATATGGCGATTTTTGTCAGAAGTCGTATTCTAGTGTATCTGGTAAATTAAAATTATGTATGCTATTTGCATACTCATTTGTGCTTAAGCTTTTGACGATGTCTATGTGTTTTCTAAATACTTTTGACCAATAAAAACATATAATCTGATCTTAAAAAATCAAATGCAACTATCCTTATCTGGTCAATGCATGTTACCTTTGCCTTAATAGGATGTAGTTGTACTCCTTAACCTCCTTTAGGGTACCTAAAACTCTTCCTTCTAATTCCTGCTTATGGCATTATGGCATATCCCCTGCTTCCTTTTGATTCAAGTTAACCACTCTCTCCTGCCTGGAAAATGCAATATACCCATGGAAATATTAATGTTTCTTCAACATTGTTCTTGGTTTTCTCTGCTTTGAATAGTTTATTTTATCCATAATTATTAGGTTTTAAATTCAATTGTTTATATGTTTTTGTGTTTAATACATTTTAACTATATAGATAAGTGGCTTTAATAACCTTAATTAATTTAAAGTGGATTTTTTTCCTCTGAACTAATTGTTTTCAATGTGTGCCAAATCCATGCATGTATATACATGATTATATTGTTATCATCCATGTATGTAAATTGTTAAAATAGTGTGTTATTCTTTGTACTCATTCTTTCCCTCAATGGACTCAATAGCCATATTAGATTCTTTATAGCCTCAATTTGTGTTTTGTAAAGCATGTGAATACTATCGCCCAATAACTGTTTCAGGTGGAATCCAGGCAATATCCTGTTAGTATCCATTTTAACAGAAGGACTGCACAGAATTATGTGCGTGAGGCCTTCTTGAAGACATGTAAAATTCATGCTCAGCTTCCCGAAGGAGGCATATTAGTTTTTCTTACTGGACAACAAGAAGTAAACACTCTTGTGAGAAAATTGCGGAAAGTGTTTCCTTGGAAGAGTAAAAAAAGTTCCCCATCTCAAGCTAAAGGTTTTCGTAACAAATCGACCTCAGGAATGGATGAAGCAGATGGTGTGGTGAATTATGAAGAGGAGGTAGGTCACCCTAGTGCTGGGGACTTCCTTAGAAATTAACTATCAACTAATTTTTTAATCTTCCAGTTAAAGTTGTTCATATTCATATACAAAATTGTTAACCTCATTTAAATTCATCTCCAGCTCATATGTCATGTCATTCAAGCTTGGTGCGGAAATTGAATGTTTATTTGTTGTTTCCTAAATTCATATAAGACTAGTATTTAAAAAATTAATTTTTTTCAGAGTTATATCGAAATTGATATGCAAATGGCAATTGAGAAAGCTAAAATGTCACGGAGACAACAGAAGAGATCATCAAGCATACCCCTGCCTCATATTGATTTGGATGAGTAAGTTTCTTTCAATTTTTAATAACTTCCTCTATAACCGATAATAGTTATGCATGTTAGAATCATAGTGTATTCTATACTTAGTGTATTCTATAAACAACAAAATTGACACATGTCAATCCATAAGAATTATGCTGGGCAGTATGGGCTGCTGGGGGAAAGGGATATTTTATTGCTGTCATGGATGCAACTTGTAAAAGAAATTTTTCATGGCATAAATTATGTGCAAGTGATGTTTTCTATCATTGGTCAATTCGGTTGGGTAATTAAATGTCACCCTAATCTACTGTATTTATGAAATTATGTGTGACACATTTAGAAACTGTATCATGCTATTTAGTGTTCTATAACATATGCTTCCTAAATTAATGTCATATCTAAATTAAATTACTGTATTTTTTTCTTCCACATTTGCTGATGCTTCTTTTTTCCTGAACTTTATATATATGAGTAGGGACAGGAAAAAATCACACATATGCAGTGGTAAATGTGATTTTTCCATGAAAAATAGTGGAAGGAAGCAAAAAAAATCAGCTTAATTGGTCAATGAACAAAAGTCAACAAAACGAGGTTATGAATGAAATAAAGGACTTGGTAATAAAGCATAGCTCAAAAACTTGTAAATGCAATTATTCATCCAGGTTAGTTGGCCCCAATGCTATAAACCTAATCATTATTTCATGGTTAATGTCGTGGACCAACTCATGAACATCAGACTCTTTTATATTGTTTATAAGTTTTCTCCAAACCACCACATCAATTTAAATTAATGGATCAATGAGTTTTAAAGTGTTCTTTGCATAATATAAACTTATTGAATGTGGCTATAATGGATAATACCATTTTTACTCACTAGACTGAGATTTGCTATTGTTTTAGACATTTCACACTTTTAAGGAATGGATGGATAAAAGGTTTTTGTTTCCTGGATGCAATAGGTACACTGTTGTTTTTGTAAGTGAAAGATGTCTTTTGTAACTGGTAGTAGTATGTTTGTTTATAGGGTGCTTTGACAGCTATGGTAATTTTTCACCTTTTCAAAGCATAGAAAAAAACCTTTCAACAAACACAACACCCCTGCCCTAGGTGGACTCGAACCTGCAACCTTTGGGTTAGCAGGTGATCATGTTACCCCCAGCCAGCCGTTTTGTAATCATTTAATCATTCAAAGTATGATTTTTAACACAGGAACTTATCAGTTTAGCCATGCAGTTACCTATTTTCTCTTTTAATGTAACAACATAGATCATGAGTAAAAATTTCTTTGGTTCTCACAATGTGAGGTGTCTGTTTGTACAGCTAACTCCATCATTATCATCAGGGGTAAAGTGTCAAATTGAGGAAAGTTACCTGTATGTGTTGTTTTGGCTGGCTCCGATGCCTAACTCACGCATGATTCTTGATAGCTCGTTATGTTTTTTTCCTTTTTACTCCATCTTCCAAAGTGCTGGCCCAGTGTCTTGGCTATGATTTAAGTTGTTATGGTCCATTTTAATTTAGGCCAAAATTGGTATTTTGGCCCATGAAGCAGATTTGAAGTCAAAGTATTTGAAATAAAAATGAACCTGGACAACACCAGCCCTGAATAAGGCTACGCACCTGACGAAAGTCTGGCAGCCAGCACTCCAGAAGATAGGGGAAGTAGGAGAAATCGAAAAAAAAAATGGATTTACCAATCAGGTATTGCATGAGTCGGACACTTTGGAGCTGGCGGAACTACATGCACAATAAATGTCACTTTCTTTAATTTGACACCACCCCTGGAGATGAGGGTGGGTTTAGCAGCGAGGAGCAAACTCAACTGGTTGAAAATCCAGGAGCTTTGTACTTGAGCCATGTAACAGGTAAGTTTATAATCATTGATCTTACATCATATATCCTTCATGATGACACAATTAAGAAACCGTTTTTGCTGTTCCACAAGATATCTTGTGGAAGAGCAAGAGTGTTTTCTTGCCTTTGTCATCACTAAGGAGCTCCACCAAGTGACTTCTGTATCCTTTTGGTAGCACATACATATATGGAGTACATATTATGTGGAAGTAAATGAAGGCGTGCTTCTGAATAAGATGCATTTATAGACCACTCACCTCAAATTCTTGAGGTCCAGATGTGTCGATATAATGAGCATATGATTCTTTCTAGTTATGAAACTTTACCTGCTGATGATACAGAGGGTGACTTACTGGATCCCAAAGATGACGAAGCATTGGATTCAGATGATGAGTTTGGAGACGTTGAAGACTTGATTGGGAGTTCAGCGGAGCCAATGTGGGTCCTTCCACTTTATTCACTTCTCTCGAGTGAAAAGCAGGCCAAGGTATTGCTAATGGGTATTCATTCATCTTCAATTTTTTTAGTGTAAATACACTGGCACTCTTACATGCAGATGTATTCTTATACACATTTATTTAAGTTGCCAACTGTGATTGTTATTTGGAAATTTTCATGCCATGGCACATTTACTGCCTTTTATAGGTTACAAATTATAATCGTTTGGACATATGAGTGATTGAAAGAGTTGGATGTAAACGAATATGCAATATACTGTTAGTTTTCTGTTGTTTAAATATTTTTTTTATTGAATTCAAATTTTTATTGATGTTTATTTTTAAAGCATCAACTAATGCTTATATCAATCTAAAATTCACATAAGTATTTTGAGGAAAAAAACATTGCAATGCCTTGTGTGGTTTATTATGAAATTTAGATATTAAGTAGATCATGGAGGTTTTAGTTCTTAAATACCTTATTATATATATCTCCAATACTTCTGGTTAAAATTCCTGGAAATTTTGGTTCAATATATACCATCAACTCATATTTTAAGTTTCTTTAAAGATGTCTACATGAATTATGTGTGTAAGGGAATGCTGAATGTAGATGCTAGATATGTATCTGGATAGATTCTCATTTATGCTAGATGATGTAGCTTTTGTAGATATGGTTCCAACATTTTAGAAATGAATTTTCTTTCCAAATATTAAGATATTGTTTTTTGCACTATATAATTTATCTAGTAAATTATATAGTGGAAGTGTTCCTTCTTAAACAATTTTCCACTATATAAATGATTTTTCCACAAAGATGGTTTATGGATTTGATTATACTATGTTTCTACTGTATAAATTTTCCTCTCGTGCTGGCATGAAAAGGAGGAGAATTAAAGTAAGGTTCTTTTGTTTTCACAGCCTCTAAGAAGTTGATCTTTTACCATATTGAATATGTAAATTTTTTTTACAACAGACTTTTAGTAAAGCACTTTTCTTATACCTACTTTTAAAAAGTAAGATACTGAAATCAAGCTAGGAATAGCTTGGAAATAGTTAATGTAAAGGTGTAAATCCAAGAAAGAAAGGTATTTATACATGATTAAAATTTCAAGGAAGTATTCAGGTAAACTATTAGAGGATAAAGTCTATATACACACCACTATTTTCCAAATGCCTTCATAAATTTGTGATGGTTATAGGATATTCTCCTGTAAAATTTCCCAGTGTGTTTTCTATTAGACGAAACAAATTTTCTACTATTTACTGTTTGGTTGAAGGTTTTTTGAAATGTTCATTCATAAATTTATTATTCTAATGTCTTACCTTCAAAGCAAATATTTCTTGAGAAATAAATAATGAGATAGTATTACAGAGTATGTGTATGTAATGGCATGAGATAACTTTTCTTAGAGAATTAAATTATTTCTTATCCAAGAAAACAAAAACAAATTCTTTATTTGCAGTTAAATGCATGCACAGAATATCATGGTGGAGGATGTTTTAAGGAATTAGGAAGGGCACTGAAACATTTGTGTTAAGACTTATGAAAGTTGGGAAATAAAAGAAAAGGGAATGAGAAATAATTTAAAAGGACCAAAGGAAATGTTTTTCATATGCATCAATGAACTTCTGCTTTGGAACTGACAAGATTAATCTGCCTTACTTCCCAGGCAAGTCCCTTCTTTTTTAATGCAACAATGGGTGTAAGAAAAATATAAGGTAGCAATATAATTGTATTGTCACCCATGAGGCCAAAGTCCAAGCGGCTATTTCAGTGTTAATTTAAAAAATAAATGTTTTACTAAGAACATTCTTCAATGATCGTTGTCGTTCATGGCATATTGTTTATCAAACCGTGACAATTAATGAAAGTTTTCAAATTTACCATGAACATCTTCTACATTGGTTTAATATTGCCTTCCCCCTAGCTATTACTAAGAATAGATGTAAACATGAAGGAAAACCATGGATTACTAAGGAAATTAGACAATTGTCTTCCTACCTCAAAACTCTTGGAGCAGCTAGAAGATGCTCTGCCTATGAAGAAGCCATTGAGGAATTCAAAACATTCAAAAAATATTACAAAAAAAGTGACAGAGGCAAAAAAAACATATAATGATAACAAAACTATTTCTTCCAATAACAAATCCAAAACCTTCTGGGATATCATAAATGCATCTGTTAGGAAATCATCAAAACACATCCTACCTGATGTCACAAAATTAGTTAACATGCCAATAGAAAGTTACGGGGAATTAAGTAACCTCTTCAACCA
>WURS02046564.1:0-11098 GCA_011762765.2 Rhinocypha anisoptera | reverse complement strand
ACCGGGTTAGCCTGGTGGGTAGCGTGCTCGCCGGCTAACCCAAAGGTCACGGGTTCGAATCCCACCCAGGGCATGGAATTTGAGTTTGTCCAAATGGGTTTTTTCAATGAGTTAAAGAGGTGCGAAATGACCATAGCTGTCAAAGCACCCTATAAACAAAAATACTACTACTACTGGATCAGCTTTTACTTGTACCATGATTACTCTATCACTAACCTGTTCAATATCAACCACCCTTCTTCCTAATTTCTCTCTCAGAATTATGGCTGCCGCACGCTGGCTTTCCTTCACCCACCTATAAATTACTCTAAAGCTATCCTCCCATAATTTCCTGTATCCCTCCATCTTACCTCAACCGTAGTACATCTATTCCTACTTTCTCCATCTCGACTCGACGTTCTCCAACTTTCCTCACCTTAACATTGTCCTCACATTCCATGTACTTGTGGAAATCATTCCTGCCCTCCTTTTTATCTTCTTTCGAATAGTGTTATCACAAGGATTTCATGAGATGAGATGAAGACCCCGGAAGCTTTGCCTCCCCTGCTGCCAGGGAAGACACCCACCCCAGTGGGCTGATAGTTGCCAGGATTCATTTTCCTTATTTGACTAATCATGTTCTTAAAATATATAATTTAGGTTACCTTTCCAAGTCCTGCCTCAATAGTGTTTTTAATGTGACACCATCACTTAAATGGCCGACCCACTAGGGATCCGACTCCTTGCAGCCTCCTCACCTAGGAACGAAGGCTGCGTGGACTACCTTTCGTCGGGCTCCTACCCTTCGACCTTTCTGTCTTGGGTGACGCTATCAGGAGCAAAATAATTGCTCTTTCATTGAAGCTTTAACGGTCATTGGAACACACAAGCCCTTTCACTACATCAAGGTCGTAGTCCATTGGGAGGGATGTTTCTAATAAATCGGCTAATTTTTAAGGCTTCGCACATATTTTACAATAAGTTTGTTTGACTTTCCCTCTTTGCAGAGCTTTATCAAAGTTCACTTGTACTCAAAAACTAATTTACTATACTGTAGTGTCATTTCTCTTGGTGTTTATAAAAATCTAATGATATCTCGTTCATACTTGAACCCACTTTCTACCTTGTCTAGGTGATTTATAGTGGTAAATATTTAATCAAGTATGAAATTAAATTGATGTCCTATAATCCTTACACTCTCTCGTGTATTTTGTAAATCGGGGTTGACATAAAAGAAGTGAAAACTTTTTTTTAACACCCCTAAAACAAAACCTTTTGGACATTTTCTTGTTGTGCAGTGTATAAACAAAGTGGAGTTCACTATTTGGTTTCAGGCCTCAATCTCGAGAGGGCTGTTCAAAAAAGAATGCTAATATTGGTTTTCTTCTAATAGCTTATTGTGCAAATACATAATTTAAAATATTTTGTTTTCTTCATGAACAAAATATTCGTAGTAGTAGTTAAATTCATTTGATTCCAGATTAGCATCACCGGTTGCATCATACTGACTATCACGTAGCATTTACCTCGGATATGCCATAATGGAAACTACTCAATTACAATGTTCCCAAGGTAAAACTGTATGCCATTTGCTTCTGCAGTTGGTGACTACTTGGGGTCTTCTCTGTCAAAAGTGTAAATTATTTAGATTACTATACTTGTAATTTCAGGCCGTTCCTTCTAATTCAATGCAAGAGATGTAAATGCAGATAAGGTGATTGATTGTATTAGGAATTAACAAAATCATTTAGCCAGATGAAAAAGATTTTGAGGAGTTTTAATTATAGAGTGAAATAATCAGAGGAATCCACGAAGATTACTCTTAAATTATATTTAGAATATCAGTTTTTCACTGATAAAATTACTTTCCTGCGACCATAGTTTTCGACGTTTTGTTGTCATCCTCAATTGAATGATACAGAAAGGTGCCAGACTATATACCGTTAAGTTCACTAGCAAGGAAAATGATTGGGAGGGGGTGGGGAGAATCCTTGGGCTGTCGCTAGAGTTCCTCCCTCCAAGATCGCTTCCAAATCTGTTACCATCGACTCTCATTTCTCAGTATCTATTCCATTAGCTTCATATTTATTGTAAGTATAGTCTCATCATCAAAAAAGTGAATATTCGGGTACATGGTACCTGGATTCAGGTAATGCTAATGCTGGAGCAAGGTTGAGAGGAGATTATCCTAAAATATTTGCTACCCACCAGGTTTTGTATTAAATTTACCAATTAGTTCTATAACCTATATCATTATTACTGTGCAGAGTTAGCCTGCTGGACTATAGAACTGAAGGTCATGCATTCAAGCCTTGGAGATGACAAAAATTTTCTGAATTTACACCACATGTTAAGACTGGCATGTACAACTTTGATACACACAAACCCTGGTGGGTTTGGCTGTAGGCAGCAGCTTGACCATAAGGCATTGATGGCACATGTCAAAATGATCTGTCCAGTAACAATTGCTGCAGCTGACAGCGAGAGTGAAGTTCATGGAATTGGCCTCAGTACTGTGATGTGAAAGGTAATGGGGAACTACCATCACATCAATATATATCCCTATGAAAATGCAGCCTTGGCTGCAGGAAACTAATCTCCGGATTGAAATACCAATGATGATTATTATTATTAGTATATTACAATGCAATATAAATGCTATACGATGTAAACGATTTTGAGCGCACATGTTGGATTATATTGACATGATATTGGTAATGAATAATTAATAATGAATAAAAAATAAGCAAGACATTTTAATTATCTTCAGTATGGGTGATGGGTCTACATCAACAAAGTTAAAAAAAATCTACCTGGTCTGTTCAAAAAGTTCTAAGAAACTTTGAATTTCAGGATAGGGGAAAGTTCTAATTATATGCAGTAGTAGTGGTTGTCTCCACATGGTCATTCAGTGAAGTAATGATTAAACGATATAAATGAAAGATTTGATTTATACCCATCAATGAGAAAAGGGTTAGACATTATTCATTATTCCATACTTAGACTTCCAAATTATAGATGTTCTATGGGAAACAATAAATTAAGAAATATAATTTTAATTAAGAATTGAAGAAATAAAAGTGAAAAAATAAACAAAATAATTTTATTTGAACAAGGGCTGTATAAAATTTAACAATTCAGCCTATTTATAATAACTTTAACAAATATATATAATAACTTTAACATATCAGTACAATGAAGAATCATTACACTGACAATTATGACCCTTAAGAAACAATGTGTAGTTCCATAGCTTTATGATAGTAGATTAACACATTCCCTGACCACAACACACCTGGCAAGGTCACCCCACTTTCTCCAGGTGCCCATGATTCACTTCAATTAGTGCATTTTGGTGAATGTCTATTCCAGTTGAAGTAGTTTTTATGTGGCAGAGATTGTTTTGGTGCCCACCAATAACAAACAACTTCTAATCTGCAAATGTCACTCAGCAGAAACGTTACATTATAATAGATATCTTGACTTCAAATTGTAATATCTAATAATAATGATAATAACAATCTTAAAACAATGGTGGTACTTGAACAAACTTAATTTGTAGGGAGGAGTGGTGAATGTATTAATATTTAATTAATAAGGAATGAAACAGCATAATGGTTTAAAAAAACAAAATTCTTATTATCTCATTAAGTTAAATAATGCATGCCATAACCATGACATACAGATTAAATTTTAATGGTTCTTTTCCATTTGCATAATTTATTCATCAAAGCAATCCAGGAGAAGATAACAAAAATAAAATTTGTTTGAACAGAGAATGATGCTAAAATACAAAGGTTAAATTTTTTCATTGACTTTTTAACCTAATTTTTCAAAAAAGGTTAACATACAAACAGTAAATATGACATTAATCACAAACCTAAATAGAAGCAAAAAGATGATTAAGATTTCATTTTAATTTTCATAGTTAATGACAATGGGGAAGGAAAGATCCAATGTCAAAATTTTTAATTATTTTTGAGATGTCAGCACCTTCTTTATCATTGGTTGTGTTAATAATTTTTCCCTTTAAAAATGGTAAAGCAACATCCACTGCCATATCTAATATCCAATAAAGACATCACCCAATACATGTACCTTAACTTTGAGAGAGCTGAAAAAGAGAGTAATTCAATGCTATTAGTCAGCTTATAACACACAATACTTAAAAGAAAAAATTATACTTAAAATACGTGAATCATGTAATAGTTATTTAAAATAAAAATATTTTAACTTATTTTTTTTAGGATGAAGGAATTTATTTCTAAGGATGAATATCATAAAAATGAAATTATTTCATTCTAAACATATAATTCCTGCTATAATTCCAACATATAGCTTCCAATTCCTTCTTCCAGCATATAGCTTATAGTAATTCCTTTTATAATTCCAACATTCTTCTATAATCCTTCTTATAGCCTTGCCTCTCACAATTAACACCTTTTCACTATGCTGTTAACATGTTCAATTGTGAATTAAACTAGTTTATTTGGCTTTAGCTGGTTTAGTTTTGAAAATCACATGTTGTTATACTTCAGAAATAAGGCATTATTAACTTTAAATGTGGATATGCTTATAAATCTACAAACTTATATCGGAGATAAGGAAACTAATTTTCAGCATTACATTTACTTACTATTAATATTTCATTCCCTTACATTCCTTATAATTAATGATATTGCCATCATAAAAACAAAGATTATACATATTTAAAAATATAGACAAAACATTTTCTTTGGTTCCTCCTATTTATAATTCATGCATCTTCTTTAATTCTATTCAATTTCTTGGTTTTGATGAGCAGTCCATATTATTATTATAAAAAATTAAAATTTAAGCATCTTATATTAAATAACCTGTGCTAAAAATACTTACTTAAGTCTAATAACCTTGAGTTGGTGAACTATAGTTTCATTCCTAATTGGGTCTATGTGTAATTTAAGGCTCACGCTGATGCCACTTGCCTTTACTGCAGTATACCCCTTAAGGATAATTCCTACAATTTTTGCTCTAAAGTCAGAATTAAACTGAAAGTATTAAATAGACAATTATTTTTGCATAGTGAATTAGGTCATTCTTATTTTCAATGACCAATAACTACATTAATGATCATCAATTAGGTTGAGTGTTACCTTCAATAACAAATGAAACTTTTTAATAATCATATTTGAAATGTGGAGAGGGCATATAACAAGCATTTTTTGACAAAGAAGTGCATGCTCATGCATTCATTTTAATGAATTTCACTCTCTGACCTGGTATGTAATCCATTATTAACATTCTTTTTATGCTTTATAAACATTATATTCTTACCTCAAAATCATCAAACCCTAACTTGCCATGTACATACAGAGTTTTATTCATTATTTCTCCAATTACATCTCCGGTGCGATTAACATTTGATAGCCCCTTTAGTATTCCATTTCTGAGATGAATTTTTCCATGAATTTGGAGCCACTCAAACTGTAAAATATAAAAATATACAGTCATCAGCTGCTCTTTTATGTTGCAGTTTGTAATTAATTTTTTTTATTTACTTTTTAATTTTTACAATTATTAAAATTAAATTATTAATTAAATTACAATATTATTCATTATTAAATGTTTCATCACTGCCATAGCATATAAGGTATTTTACTTTCATTCCTTTTTGGAAAGTCTTACTATATTGTGGAACTTAGTAGTTACTTCAGGCATAATTAATGGATCCAGACCATTCTCTATAATAGATCTTTGAAAAGATGATACCCCATCATCAATATAATTGTTGAAGTTGCCTGGCACACCCTCCTGCATTGCCCTAGGAAGGATTAGAATTTAAGAAAGGAAGAATGAATCTTGCGAATTCCTAGAACTCCTTGCAACAAAATTCCAACTGTTTAATTAGGGAGGAGGTTTTCTGTAATATCAAAACATAATCGTATCTGAAAATTCAGTGCAATGTTGGTTATTACATTTTTATGTACGAACAATGGATTTGAAAATATAAGTAATTTAGTCAACAATCCTTATCATCATATTATATCATCTAGTTAATTATTGAGGATGATATCTCTATTCCAAGATTTATTGGTTTTCTGCGAATAGCTTTTCAAGAGACTTCAGCATTCAGTTTTTAAACATTTACTGCTTCTCCTTCCCTACTTAATTATAATAGGGTACCAACAATGTTTTAAAATTATTATTTTATTTAGTTTTTTAAAATATCAAGCAAAATCTAATTATTAAAATATAAATAAGGCTATATGTGGATCAGAGGACTTTGCTCCAGTACCAAATTGAAACCTTAGTAATTTTAATAGACAACATTATGAACCACACATGGCTTGTCGCTGGCACCTGGTGAAAATCAGGGTGCCCCTGCCAGGTGTTAATAATGTGTGGATAGAAGTTGTTTTTTATGTTCTTAACAGTAAAGCTATTACTTGAATAATTATTTCTCTTTCTGCATGTATTTTAATTTAAATAAGAATGAGTTTAGTATCTTTTCATTTAATTTTTACAATTATTAAAATTAAATTATTAATTAAATTACAATATTATTCATTATTAAATGTTTCATCACTGCCATAGAATATAAGGTATTTTACTCTTACCCTCTAAAATGTAGCAAAATTCTGAAATGTTCTATCTCCAATACATGTATTGATTTAGAATAGAATTGCAAAACTCCTCCTAATTAGAGAGAAAGTGAATAATGCTTTATGTATACTTTTTAGGTATTGTATAGCTTTTTAGGTATTGTATAGCATTTTAGGTAGACTGTATTTTACCAATGAATCTTAGTGATTACAACCATTAGCCAATTAATAGGTAATAAAATATTGTGACCATATTAGTATAAACATATTTTATCATCATGCATGTTATGCAAGTGGATATATATCTTTACATAAATGGCTGATAAAATTGGAACCCTTCAAAATAAGTACTATGTGTACTTAATTGCAGTTAAAATAGTCTCTGAATACATGTTCTGTAATTACCAATCAAAATATCATTTCTCTAAAAGGTTGAAGAATTGTCACTCATGACATAGTTATTCAGGTGTCATATCTTCTATAAGAAACATAGTAATTTAATAGTACTCTACATGATACCAGATAAAATCAAGATAATTTGTCATTTGATATCAGGCATAACATTGACAAAAAGTTTCCTTTCACACTAAAGAATGTTATATATGTGACTCTAAGAACTATCACATGCTCTGAAAAGCACTTCATTCTCTTCCTCCAAACATTTAATGTGAATGTGAATTATCAAATAACAAAGAACTCTTTAATGCTTCTATTGTAAAAAAAACCATGAGGAATTGAAGTGAACATTGTAATTACCATATCTGGTCTGAGGTATTCATGTGTGGCATGGTGTCAGGATCCAGCTGATCCATTTCATGGTAGATAGCTGCTTGACCGGAAAAATAATATCATTTCAATTAATAATGGCTGGTCAGGATGAAGATACTGTTGGATTCAGACAATAGATGTAGCATCACACTGTCACAGAGGAGTGAGCACTTTTTAATTCTGTAGGTATAAAACTTTTTTCACCTCCACTCATGTGTAGGTGAAAAACCATGTTCTAATGTTAGTATTGAATGGATATGTTACTTTATTGACTGTCAGTGATACCTGTGTGAAAATATTATAAAAGATTGTTCAAAATTTTTTTAAGATTAAGGAAATAGAAGGAAACACGAACAGGTATGGGGTTTCCAGGGAACGATCATTAAATATTAGTGATCACTATTCACCAATTCTTAATTTTGCTGATTCTCATGTAGAGCTGGCTCAGGATGCCCATGACTTTGAGTTTGTGACAAAGCTGTCGTACTCTAAATATGAAAGATGGGGATTAATTTTAACATGAAAAATATAGTGTTTAGTAGTGAATAGCAGAGATAAACCCAAAATATTTACTAACCCAGGAAGTTATGGTTGGAATGAACTAATACCATACATTTCCACAGTATTAATTAAATGGAACAACACATTTTACTATAATACTGCATCTTCAGGTACTGGGTTTACAGGGGCAAAACACAAACATATAAATCTGTATATGAAAAGAGGTGGGGATGGTTTTGGGATAGAGGAGAATCGCTGGATTTAAAAAAAAGACCAGTAGCCCAAGGCAGGGAGAGAGGTAGAGTGTGAGGAGGGGACTAGGAGAACTCGTTGTCCTTGTTAAAACTTTTACAATGCCTCCATAGAATGAAGACAAAAAATCAATCACGACCTGGATCTTGACATTAGTAACATCATCATCAGATGTGTTACTATCAACCCATAATTCATGCCTTATATACTATATGCCTAATGCTGGGATAAAAAAGGGGGTGAGTGTTTTAAAGGGGCTGCAGCATTAGGCATATAGTGTATAAGGCATGAATTATGGGTTTCCCACACCTGATGATGAAGTTACTAATGTCGAGACCCAGGTCGTGATTGATTTTTGTCTTTTGATCTGGGGACACATTGAAAAAGTTTTAACAAGGAATATGATTTTGTTCCAAAATGTTGAACTTCATAGTTGGGAGTGTAACTTCTGATTACAATATTGCCTGTAAGGAGAGTCGTGGAGATGGTTGGTTGAATGTTTGCTCATTACATAGGATTACATTGGGATTTGATGATGCTGTGATGATGTTTATCTTCTCCAGAGCATCCAATTTGAAGCCTTTGTTTACTAAGTGCAAGCACAGTAGTGACTTTGTCTTTAAATGCTGCAAGGATTATTTCTTAAAGTGGGATGAAATCAACTGATGTAATATGTATTGCCCAGTAATTAGAGGTTACAAGATGCTCTCATTTCAAGGAACATGTCATCGTAAGCCACCTTACTGTATACCTCTTGGAAGTTGAGGTCTGAAAATGTGTGTATATTATTTGTTGATCCTTATTGACAGAATTATTTGTGTGTATTTATAGCCACATGTGCAGTACATGCTTTTTGAAGGAAGATAAAAATTTATTCTAAATCTACAAATATCAGTGTACATATGGCTAAAATGTAAAAAATATCCTAAGCCAAGGAAATGTAACTGTTTTTTCAAAGAATAAACACCTCACTCACCCAGATCTTCTTTTTCAATGTGGTGATTGGAGAATTGAAACTTCATAGACTCAGGTTGTATTCGTATTGATAAGTCTCTAATCTTCAAGTATAACCTGCATCCCTCTTTAATAAGATCCCCATAGTAGCCAATTTTTACATGTGTCTTTGCTAAGAAAGAGAAAAATTAATAGTATTAATAAACATAGATGCACCTTTTTTGTACCTCTTTTGGCACTCTTACATCATTAGGTATTAAGAAAATGATGCTTTTTGTCATTATTGTACTATTTGCTTGCCTTAATGACTAGAATATGAAAAATTATGTTACTCAATTCCAACCCCACACAATAAACACAAGGAAATACATGAAACCCTGTGAAAGTCTCTGTAGCGTATTTCTTACTATGTCCTCAGTTGTAAACAATAAGGTAAAAAAATTATTACTACTAAAGAGTGATCTGGGTCTATCAAAAACTATAGTTAGTACAGTCAGTCACATTTTCTTCTTTTCAAAATGGGAAAAAATAGGAATTCCAAAAATTTTTTTTTGCACACCAGACAGAAATATTATATATTTTATTACAAAGTCAGTCAATAGATTTAGTGCTTTAGATTCTATCATTAATAATTTGGTTCCTCAAATAAGAAGAGTGATTGTGACAGACTGTAAAGTTGTGCTTACTTACTCAGTACGATATTACCCTTCCCTTTTCCTATGATGACACTTCCAGGTACTTGTCCTGTTAGGTTATACTTTCCTTTCAATGTTAAATTTGGCACGATGCCTTTGGCATCGAGGCTGTAATCTTTTGGAGATATTCTGTTGATAAATGTAAAAATACAAATAAATAATAAATTTTATTAAAATTACAAGCATAAAGGGTAAAACTACTTGAAAGTGTGTATTCAAATCTAACAGCAAATCATGTTCATTGAGTCCCATGGATGACGTTATCTAAGTATTGAAATATTTGTCTTCTTAAAGTCCATCTCATTTATTAAAAGTTATTTCTTTTAATTCTCTCATTATTTTTCAAAGTTATTCAGATTTGAAAAAAAATGTGTTATCAAGGAAAAGAATGATGCTGACCAGATTAGCCGACTTTGGGCTAAGCTCTCTCGCCGGCTAAGCCCAAAGTCGGGGGTTTCAAGTCCCGCCCAAAGCATGGGTGTTGTATTTGTGCAATAGGGTTTTTTCTATCATTTGAGAGTTACAAAATGACCATAGCCATAGAAGCTCCCTATAAACATAAATACTACTAATACTATGGAAAGAAACTCAAAATATCCAGCTTTGTATAAATTGTGTTTTCAACTCTTGTCATTCTCGTTGCATTAAATCTGGTGAGGAATAGGAACACATAATGAGACAGTGGCAAGGAGAATATAGACTTAATACACCATTGCTAAAGTACAATATGATGTCATAATATGTTTGATCCATAAAAACATTTTATGTAGTGGAATGGAGAAAGTTAATGTTAGAAGGTACTAAAAGTATAGATTGGAGGGATTGGTCACTTATATGAAACCTATATGCGTCAGACAGCACAAGTACGGAGGGTGGATGGAGAATCAGAATGGATAGTGGACTAAGGCACATCTGTCCGTTATTGCAATAGCTTTTTATATATGTAAGTGCGCAGGTCATGGAAAGAGAGGAATGGTGGTCTGGGAATGAGGCAGAATTGAAAGTAGGTTGGGAGCCATATTAAATGACAGTCCCCGAAGGATGGACTTGATAAAAACTAACCAAGAGAGCACAAGGGGCATGTCTTTGAGGCTAAATTGAATTGAGTGCCGCCCGTGAGTGCCGCTCGTGATGTGGCCGAGAGAGTGGGCGTGTCGTGGTCAAACACGGTTCGGACGTCCGCTCCCCCCGGATGACAGGAGGAGTCTGGTGCGGGACCTCCCTCTCTCCATGATCCCCACTGCTTAATTAATTAATTAGCCGAGAGTGAGCGCCAGTCATCCCGGTGCAATCGCACGCGCCTCTAGTGGCGTCCGCATTTCCTCCCGCGGGATATATACTCTTATGGGATATCCCATCCGCCTTGAG
>WURS02046554.1:0-11099 GCA_011762765.2 Rhinocypha anisoptera | reverse complement strand
AAATCTGGACAGAGACTGATCAGATGTGGTGAGAGCAGAGGGGAAGAGAAAATATAAAAGAGGTGGTAGGTAGGTAATTTCTAGATTTAGTAACTTACTAAATATCAGCGAGGACATGACGGTAAACCATTCTTAAAAATCTTATTATATAATAAATATACACTCGGTTCCTCTTAATCCATGGAGAATGGACGCCTAAAAATGTAAACGCCAAGAATCTGTAAAAAAATACCATTTTTTAAAAGCAGAAGTGACTTTCAATACATTCATTATTACAGAAGACAGATAAGTGTGGAGGCGTTGAACGATGATACAAGATGTTAATGGAGACATATGGAGCTACTGCTGTGACTGATTCCAATTACCCATAAGACACCTGCACACTCACAGTTACCTCTAGTATCGTCTCAAGATTCAAACTTAAGTTTAGCTTTAATATCAATGAAGACTTTAGGAGTGGAAAAATTGATGAATAGCCACAAAGACTTGTCTACTCGATTTTATTTCCAACCCACCTTCTCTGCAAGTAAATATAATAAGACATGCATCACTAATAACAAAAAAGCATTTGCCCGAAAATGTATCCTTTAAATTTCCCGGTCTTAATTAGCCAAATTTTGCAGACTCACAAAGTAAACATGGTAATAAGTAGTTGATGTTTGTTACAGCAAATCAAATACTTTCTAACAAGCAGTATAAAATGAATATCATATGGTACAGATAAAGTACTCATCCTCTAATCAACATCACGGAATTACTATTCAAAAATATGATGGACTATTTTACAATTTTTACCCGAATAGTTCAATAATAACAACAAAAAAGCAGACGGACAAGTTCGAGTGTCTTTCTACGTTTATTTGATAAGGTGCTATCCCAATTTTTTCTTCACGTAACTTCCTTCATATAGTAAAATAATATTTGCAACTACAAACAGTTAAAATAATTAGTTCCTTAAGTCTTACACTCGAAAACAACTTGCAGTATTCATTCCATTATCATGTTTCATTCTGACTTTCCTATTAGCATGGAATAAAGCGTAACAATCACATTATAAAAAATATAAACTTCACTTTTACGCAATAATGATACCAAAAATATCTTTATCTTATTTCTCATTTCACCTCCCATCAAAATCCAATGTGTCTACATCATATACTGCATTCATACTTAACATACGGAGATTTTAATTTTTTCGCGAAAAATGGTGCTAATATCATGCCATCATTAACTTATTTTAAACAATTAAGACTTCATCAAATCAGTATTTCCAGCATTCTCAGCAAGAAATTAATATTGCAAGTTTGAAAGAAATACAGCTAGCAATCTTGGAATAAGAATAATATCTAGTCTCAGGCACTACTATATGAAAAACTGAAAAGTTTTACGATCGAGCAAAATTTGACAGTATTAAATAGACTTTAAAAAGTCTTCATTGGTGTATGCATGTATGAATGTAAACTTCAGTAAAATATAATTAGTGATTTCTTTAAAACTAACATAAGAAAAGCAAGTATAGATTTCATACGTAACATACAAAAATTTTTGTTTGATTGTGAAGATACAGTAGAACTGTACTGAACGGAACTGTACTAGTTATTAAAACTAATATATTTTATTGTGGAAATTAGTTCCATAAGTTATGGTTTTATGGTGATCTAAGTGGCTAATGAAGGCACTCGGAAAATAAATAATCCATTGGAAAAACTAAATGTAACTTAGAGGCCAGAGGTACTGTATTACCACACGCCAGTTGAAGAGAAGAGAAAGCTCGTTCGTTAATACGAGAGCTCGTAGAAGCCACCACGGGTGGAGACAAGTTTCGGCAAGTATTATGGTACGACCAGATTGAATTATTTTCACAGTTATGACTGGATATAGTTGTAATTGACTATTCTCATGGTGCAGTACTTAGTCCTAAATAATTAAATTTTAATGAAATCCTAACAATTATTTAATAAATGAATAGCTGAATTATAATAAAAATTACAAACCCAACGAAATACAATATGCCTCTTATCCTGTCTCAACCTTAATTTCTTATTTCCCTGAGCAGAGGAGGTTATTGAAATCAAGCAAAGCATAATAATGAAAACGAAGTTGTAGACTTTGGGTGATAATCTGGTATTTTTCGAAAAATTCTAAAAAATAATAACAGCAAGCTAGCATATCTCTTTATGCTCTCTTATTGATCCGACATTTCATCTAGAATTAAACTAGATGTTTTCGGTTCCATATATCATATGAAAATTAATAATAATAAAAATTAGGTTACATTACATTTAACTTATTAAATATTTAAATAAACTTTCAGAAAACGGCGACAGACGAACAAATATATTTACGCATACAAGTATTATAGAGTTTAATTACCCCCATTAGAATTTACAGTAGCGATCTTAATATTAGAATTTATGCCAGAAATGTGATAACTTACACTTCCTTTTTATAACCTTAGTTCCAAATATATCATTTAGTGTTACTGTAGAAAATTTGTGGAAGTTACTGTTAGACCATTGATGCATGAACATTCTTTTTCGGGTTTTCTGCTTTCCCATAAATATTGAAAACCAACTTGTTCCTGAACAAAACGCGATTGAATAACCTCGTAAATATGTTTTAAAAAATGCTATCTAATACACAACAAATTTTAAAATCTAGCTATTAGCAGTAAACAAATGAGTAAACTTTCGAAATCTACTCTGTGTGAAAGAGTTGAATAGAATTCAAGCGCCTACAATTTAAAATTCGCAACCCGCACGACATATCAAACGTGATATTGCGTGGTATCGCGGCGTTAATTGAAGTAGATTCAAACGCGGGTTCATGAATAATAAATAGTCAACACCATAAATAAGGAATCTTAACTAAGAAGAAAAACCTCTTTCAGAAGTTCTACATGGAAGAATGTGCATGATATGTAAAAATACAATCAGGCCATATCAAAATTAATACAAATCATACATATTATAAACGAAGAGTACCTTACGCGTCTTATTGTGAAAACTTTAAATGTCCATATAGCTGACAAAAAAGCATAATGTCAATTTCCAAACATTTTCATTGAGAAACCGACTATGGTTTCGAAAGTAGTTGTCAGCATTAAGGCCTAAATAGTCGCGGCATAAAATTATTGAAAGATTGTCGGTTTGTAAATGAAATATAGTATAAATTGAAATCCGATATTTTTGTCATTTATTACGTCAAAGCTATGAAGTCACGTTTAACATGTACAACATGTCACTAATCGAAAATTTACACTACAGTTGCTATTCCATAGCGCTTGCAAATAAATAATGCGATGTCTATATCAATTCTAGAGAAAACTAATAAACATGTTTCGAAAAGTACTTAAAGCCTTTCGAAGAATATCAAAAAGCCCAAAAACACAACATGATTTAATCGAGAATATGAAGGAAAAACTGAAATTTAATATCCAGTTAAGTTGCATTTTAAAGCTACAAACAGTAAATTTAATTTTAAATATTTCTACGTTACAGAAAAAGATTTTTAGTCAAATTATGTTTATCTAGCCATTCAAATAAATCAGAAAGCTACCGAAATCCAAGTTAATGGCAAATATAAGATAGAAAAAAGTTTGTTGTAATGCATCAGTAACTTACGTATTAAGAGATAATATTGTTCTTTAGAGGAATAAGCATTAGCATTAGTATGCTCCTAACTTGGCCATTGACAATGTGAAAGATTTAAGCTCCCCATGGACCTTTGGCCGGCCACGGCGGATAAGCAGTTCAGGGTCTTAATCATTAATATGCTAAATATCAGTACGGGAGGACAAATAAATTATCATATCATGTCAAGATTAGGATCATTTGCTGTTATTAGTGATGAGTAGCTATTCTGTTCCCATTTTTGCCATAATAACTGTCACCCTATGCCTAACCCTAACTAATTTTCAAATATATCTTAAAACCCCTTAGGCTAATACTCAATATGCTTACCCATTCACCGTATCTATTTCCATAATCATGGAAGTACCAAGTGCGGGCATGTAAGTTCAACCATCTCGTCTTCTTTCTCCCAGGAGCCCTCAATGTATATACGAGTATCTAAGCAAGCTCCGCAGTCTGAGGAACGTTATACGTAATATGGCATCAAGAGGAAGGCTATACCATCGTCAACTCCATTTTCGCAGTCGCGCAATCAGTTTGATAATCGTACCATGATCAATTCTCTGGTTTGAGAAACTATCTTGTCTTTAGACGAATCTAGTCTTGTAAACGAAATATACCCTCGAAAAGGCCGGGTTCGGCTCCTGACTCGTTTCGCGACAAACGGTACCTAAGCACTGCTAGATGAGGAATCCACCGAATGCCCCTTAAATGAAGTCACTCTCCTCGCGTGCTCGATTTCATCACGCATTTGCCAATTCCCACACGCCTCGGATGCATTGACTCACCCCTGACGCCCCATGACTCACGAGGCCACGCCAAGGTCGCGTGCGCCTCACTTCCAAGGCCACCGCCAAAGCAAGACAGCAGTGAAAGGGGCACACCCACCCCATCAGTGCAGCACGGCGGGAGCTGACAACTTCGTGGGACCAGCGAAACCGGGGTGAAAAACGAGGGTAGCGTCTAAGGAAATGCAGCCTTGCGGAGGAGGGATTGGGGAGGGTCGCCTACTGGATTGAGATAACACGCTCCAGGCTTTCAAGAATGTCGGACACAAAGACGGATGAAGAATAAACACGCCGAAAGAACTCCCAAGAAGTCTTTAACCCGTCGAATATTTACACTCATTGCACAGCATCAAGCCCAATGAGTTCATCACGACCATGAATGGCATTATATGATGGAAGGTTTCTATGTTTTACTGATAAATCACCAGAAAAATGGATAACCCGCCAAGAAAGGAAAATATCACTGAAGGACTCCACAGCGATAGCTAAGCTTCAACTTAATTTGAAAATGAATCGGCAACGGTCACTATGGAACAAAATTGGAATAAGGATATGAGCAAACTAAGAGAGAAATCTAAAAGGTTGTTTATCGGTTCAAGAGTAAAGGGATATCAAAACTTGATTTCTGACGCATCTTACGTCAGAATAAAATCGTCTTTATCATGAAAACTAGGCTAATTTCCAGTGATTTACATATGCTATTGATTTCTTACGCAGAGCTATAAATATTGACTCTGCAGGAAATTATTTTCCATTGGCTATTGTTAGTTTTTAAAACGAAATAATAAGTTTTTATATTAGAGAAGTAAAATAGGATGACTTTTGACGGATTCCTCTTGGATGTGAAATTAATGTTTTAACGAATATTTCTTTACGTCCCTTATGAACTTTTCAAAACTTCTCCCTGCGTATGATGGTCTTAGTAATATTAATGGTCATAGTTCACGGTTACTTATAATCTCTTAAGGAGTAAAAAAATGGGTTGCATACCAATGCAGAGGATTAGAAAGAGGTAGGAGCAAGGAAAGATGAGAAAGACAAAGGGAACATAGTGAAAGGATAAATAAAATTATTCTAACAATGTTCAAAGCTTCTGAGATGGAGCTTCTTAAGAAATGAAAGTAATAAGGTGTAGTAATAAATTGAATAAAGTAACCAGAAAAACTCTTCGCGTTTCATTTGAAAATATTTTATATTCAACAAGTTTTGCTACAGTTACTTTTACAATGCTGTATGTTTTCAATTTGTTGTGTCCATATTATAGAACAAATGGCATCAGAGGATTAAATTCTACCTACAAGTTTTAAATAAAAAAAATACTTCTATAGATGAAATTCTGAGGATGATTCAGATGTTATACCCCAATGTAAAATTAAAATAGCGAAAGGAAGTTACTTTTTAGTCTCAAACGTTAAAGGAAATTTTTCTGTACTACGTATGTACCTCCAGTTATTGAATTACTTAGGACTTCATCTAGATTTTTATTTATTTATATTATTTGCAAACTAGTATTCACACAATTTGTATATTTTTAATTACTGGTATCAATCAAATAAAAATATTAGTAGTGACTCTGTCTGATTATAATGAACCATTGTGAAAGAGAACATCAACTCAAAGGCCTTTTTGGCCACTAAGAATTTGGAGTAGATCTGAGCAATTAGAGATTATCATATAGTTCTCCATCACATCGTAATTCAAAGTAGTCAACAAAGTTAGCATTTTACCTTAATTTAATAAACTTTGTAAATGTTTCATGTCTGATAATCTGAACATAAAATCTCTTTGGAAGATTATTGAGGTCATATATACTGGCATTTGCCTAAACCCATCCTAGGATTCTGTGGCTATCCTCAAGACTACAACCTTCATCCGGTTTTGAGTGTGATTATTAACATAGTATTAAATCACTACTTTTCTTCAAAAGAAGAAGAAGAATAGCAAGGGCAAAAGAGGGATTTTATAGAAAAAGGAAGCTGGGCCATAAAACTAATTATCGAGGAATAGAGCAGGAGTGTTGCATATGGATTGATGCATCATAGACTTGGTCAATTAAGGAGTATGACAAATGAATGGAGACCCTGGAGATGTGTATATGGAGAAGGGTGGAGGGAGTAAGTTAAAAAGGTAATGTGAGGAAGGAGGTGGTTTTGAAGAGAGCAAGCTAGAAAAGGACTCAGAAATAATAAGAAAAAAGAAATGGATTGGACATTCACTGAAAAGAGATTGTTTCTTGGAATGGGATAGAAGTGATGGTGGAAGGAAAGTAGGGAAGGGGAAGGAAAAGAAAACTAGCACTGATTAATATCAAAGTAAATGGAATTCATGTGGATACAAATCAATGGGCTAAGAGCAGAATGGAGTGGAGTAGCCCATAAAAAAACCCTACCTACTGCAGCAAAAAAACTTGTTGATGATCATGATTTCATTATAAATCATTAAATATATCAAAATACTATAGATAAAATACATAATAATAAACAGCAGATTAAAAGTGCCTAGCAGCATTTATAGAACGACATATTTTCATTTCATAAGACTACATTTGAATTGACTGACCCAACAATAACATACAATAATACAAGGTAATTAAAAATATATAATTAACATTTAAATATTATTTTAGCCCATTAATCCTGAAAGCTTAAACAAAAGTCTTATGGATCCCAGTATTTGAATTCACATTGGTACCAATGATGTACAACCAAAATTTTTAAAAATGACAAAATTGTACCTTAAAGGTAATTACTGAAAGAACCATATATGATTGTTGGCAACAAATAAGCCTATCAAAATTTCTAAATAGTACCAAATATTTTTCCAAAACAAAATTAAGGTCTAAACTCAATATTGAATCTTGTGAATCTTACTTTTAACTTGTACTTATATTAATACTATTCAATGATATCAGCACAAATATATGCAATATGGAACTAATGCATAAAGCAAAATAAAAATGCATTGGTGATTAGCAGAGAAGGGTAACTTTTCCCTTCTTTCTGAGTTCAATTTCTTTCCAATAACTTATTTTTGTGGTCAATTTCCTACCTTATGTCAATGGCAAGATTTTCCTACTTTAGTCAATGGCTGGGGTACCCAGGTACCTTCCTATGGAATTTCTGTAAAAACATTGTTTTAAATGAAAAACATTACTTTCTACTATGTATTCTAGACATATGCAGACAATTAGGACCACCAAAAAATTCTATAATAAGCTGTATTGCTCACTATGTTGCCCTCTATACAAGTTTAGAGAAAGAAGCAAAGTAGTGGTGCCCGCATGTTTTCGTCTTTAGAGACATTGAAGCTGTAGGGATTATAACACACTAGAATGCATCCACTTTCTACTTCTTAACGATTCAGTATGCATTTAGTTAGCAAAGAGACACTTTACTTTAGCTATACATGGAATATTTGCATTCTGTACAAACATATCTCTGGCTCAGAATCAAGCAAATGCTTAGGGCAGACATTACATACATCAGCATTCCAATGGTAAAGCTTGTAGTTGGAAAAATACTAGTTGAAAAAAATTATTCTGTTGGAATTTTAATTTTAGCTGATGCTAACAATTCTAATGTGGACTATATGACTAAAATCTGGAAAGCATAATTTGTAGCATTAACTGCATAGAGCCACAATGAGCCTAAACACCTAGTCCTAAAATATGGTGCGCTTCATAAGATTTGATGATTCAAACACACATGTACAATTGAGGTTAGATAAAGCTTCTCCAATAAGGAATATTTGTTGAATGCTAAATGCAAATTTAGGACAAATATTCAAGCCTCCACACCACCTTAGACAACTTCCGCACCATATTTGGTGCAGAGCTGGTCTAGGGGTAGCATACTGGACCACGGAACTGTGTTTTGGGTTGGAGCCTTGGAGATTTTCTCAGCTTGAATTTGCACCACATTTGGAGAACAGCACCTACAACTTTGGTACACGCAACCTCTGGTGGAAGGCAGCAGTTTCACCAGAAGGCATTGATGGTGAAGATCAAAAATGATCATTCTGGAATGAACTGCCACAGCTGAAGGCAAGAATGAAGTTAACAGAATTGGCCTCCATACTGCAATGTGGAATGCGATGGGGAAACCACTACATTAATATATCCCTAGAAAATGCAGCCTGGGTTGCAGTGAACCAATCTCTGGATTGAATTACCATTGAATGATACAAGCCTATAGCAAATTTGACTGGAGACGAGCACCTATATCCTCATCAAGGGCACACCTCTTTAACCCAGCACATATCAGCTTAGTAACTCTGTTTTCCCCTCTGACCAGATTACACTGGTGACCAACCATGAGGGTTGTTGGTTGCCATGGTTGGTCACCTGCCAGGCAACCATGGTTGCCTGGCATGTGCCTGAGATGGACCTTAACCTCATTCCGAGAGTCAAGATGTAAGGGTGAAAATTGTAAAATTCAAGCATAATACCCTCTCTCTTCCCTTGAGGAATGAAAATTTCCTCAATGAGTGGTGTTGAAGATGTATGAGAAGCCCATGGAAGACAAAAATATTGTGGTTCCTGTGTATGAGGTGGATGGCTAGACGACTGCCTCCCAAGCAGTAACATTTTAAAATTTTTGTCAAAACTTTGCATCAATACATATATGGCACAACTGTCTTTGGCCAGCAAAATTTTCCAATAAATATTGTTGGTATAAAACCTTAGGCTCGAAAATACTCTCAAGCACAATGGCCAGGAAGTCATTGGTGGTGAAGAAATAAATCTTGAATGTAATGAAAGACTTGTTCAAGGACAACTCATTGTCAAGAGCTAATGTAGATACGTTTTTTGTCTTCTGAGCATTGGATTAAATTTATTACTAATTTCCAGGCCTGACAAAGTCTAAGTAAAAGTGTAACAGATTATGGACAGCCCTACCCATTGAAATGCAGGTTTCCATTTATACAATTTGTGCTGAATAAACCAGGCAATTAGGAAGTACTGGGTTTTGGCTGACCTAAAATCTAAATACTGTACTGTGGGAAAGACAAAGCGAGGCCACCTAAACAAGCATTGGGTAACTACATTGTCATGAGTCGTAAAAGAGTATTTTGTAAAAAAAAATATTTTGTGAAAAGTGCTCAGAAATAATGGTAACAGTAAAATGTTTAAAGATAATTTTCTTTATATTTTTTGTTATATTTATCAATAAAACACTACTTTATTCTTTTAATGCTAATTGTAAGTATATGAATTAAATTTCAAAAAGTTACTTTCAATTTGAAATTCATAACAATTTACTGAAAATAATGGTATGCATTATCTAAAGGATTGTTAATATGTATATTTAGGAGCTATAATATGTTAATAATTGTTATAGGGCATGAGTATGTAGTATAAATAAAAATTTTTTAGTACAAATGCCTATTGCAGAGATACAATGACATTTATTATGGTAAAAAGAGAGTAGGCACTAGCCATCCTTTTAGGTAGATCCAAACTCCCTCTAGACTTAAAGAATGAAAACTGTAAAAATCTATAATTATATTTATATGGAGGCTGACAGAATTAGCTAATAGATACTACATACAGCACTTTGTTACACTGCAATAACAAAAAATTCAGGTGCTTTAGGCAGAATTCCTATGTAACACAATCATTTGCATTGTGCCAATGGTAGACAATTTATTATAACCTAAGAGCATGAATAAAAAACCAGTGCTGAAAAATTGAAATTCAGATTTTAGGAACTACTTTCCTTTACCCCTTCCTAATATGTAATGCAATTCCATTTTCTAGTGGTCATTTGGTTTATTATCATTGTTATTAGTTCACAATATCATACCATTTTGGAAAATATTGTACTTTTGAAGAAATCATAAATTTGTACTCAACCAATGCAACAGAAATAATTCTCATTTACTTTCATGTTTTAACAAATCCACTGTTCACTGTAGTGGGTTACAGGCACTCAACTGGTCATTAGTAGAGTAAATCTTCACTTTACTATCAACTAAAATACATAGGCCCACAGCTCAGCAAATTTACCATTTCATGGCTTCAATTTTAGTCAGCTTACTTAGATAATTCTCTCTCAATTATAAACATTGTAGCTCAGTAGATGATACTCCTTATCCATTAGATGGGATAGAACATTATGACCATGAAACAATTGGAGGTGCTTGTGCCTATATTTTTTTCATTATTATCCAAGTTATCATTACTTAAGGAAAGAGTGTGTTACCTCAGAAAGGCATTAATCATATCTTAAATGATTAAAACAAACAATGTTACAGTTTAGATATATTTCCACAACACAAAAAGATTACACACGATCGGTTTCAAAGGAATAATCGTCATCATTATTCTTTCGAAACTAGTAATGCTGTGGAAATACATCTTAGCTACAACATCTATTTTTTTCATATGAAATTTCACCTAGTGACAACTTCCTCAGTGAATTGCAGTCTTAAATAATGTTTGAAAATGAGAGGGCTGACAAAGTAGTGGGATTTCTGGAAGGGCAGCAAGAACTGAATTTGACTAGTTTTGGACAGGCAATTTTCTGAATGAATTAACCATATAAGAATTGAAATTGGTACGAAGGTTTTCGCGGTGTCGTCAATGTGCTCTCGGCATTATCGGGTTCTGCGTCCACGTTTGTTGACTTGTGGTGACAACAGTTTCGCTAGCCATCCTGCTAGCGTCTTCAGGTCGAAG
>WURS02046543.1:0-11099 GCA_011762765.2 Rhinocypha anisoptera | reverse complement strand
AATCGGTGTCACACCACGAATGATTACACGCTGGTCATGTAACTAAAACGTCGCCATTTTAAATATCGAAAACAGTTCTCATTCTCGCGGCTGCCGCTAGCGGTTCTGTCTGTCGCACAGTGCTGCCATTACTGCCACGCATTGACAAAGAGTGCCCGTTCATTTTAAAACAAACCGTATGTTTTATTTGTTCCCAGTCCGGAGAAAATAAATTGGAGGCCTTACAACTTTAATGCACCTCGAATATCAAAGACTATGTATTGTAGATACAAGTATAATTATCAAAGGATGTTGATTGTATGTTTCTTTTATTGTAATGGTTGTATTTTAACTATTATGTTAGCTATATTTTTAAGAGTGTGTGCACAGCCATTTGGTGTTGCAAAGGTTATTGATATATCTCGTTGGCTGGAAAGGCAGGACAATCTTTTGCGAGATCAGTGTTATTATTATGAACTTTTTTTAAAAATCTTTTTATTTTAATGGCCGACAACGATTAAATGTACATCCTTTCAGTGGAGGCCATGGTCTATTTGCCGTTTTTACGGAAGATGGGGGTCACTTCGTCCGTTGCCGACGTCCGATTTAAATATGCGCAATTTGTTCAATCAGAAATTAATCGCATGTATGTTGGCAGTTTGAGACCGGCTGGTGACGGGCCGTATTCCGGACGCGCGTAAGGAACTAGAACACCTTCCTAGCGCGTCCGGAATAACCGTAATTCCTTCCAGAGTTTAAGTCCCTCTCATTCGATAAATAACTTTGCGAGTCGCGACATGTCTCTGAGACCCTTACCCGTCGCCCGCGGCTCCCGCTTCGGCAGCCGGTGGTGTGACGAGGAAGAGATCCCGCCTCTTCCTAATTAGGCTGAGACCCCCCACTGCGTATCCAGCAATCGGCAAGGACATATTACACAGTCTACCCCCGGCTGTCAGCTGGTTGATAGCATTGGAACGAGACGGACCGACCGCTCAGTATTCCCATTTACATGTGTTTCTTCGTACAAGTGAGCCGTAATTGTTGACTGATTTAAGAGATTATTTTTACACAGTGTTTGACGGAGAATAATTGTTAGGCATTCAAAAATGTAGATCAGAAAAAAGTGCATTTATTCTTCAAAAGAAGACAAACATCTATTGAAAAATGTGAGTACATTGAGGTTAAATGTGTTCTACAGGGCTAATTTTTGGGCTACCTGCAGTAGCAGGTATAATTTCAATGACCCATTTATGTTTGAACATCGTAATAGTTATAAGTATTTTCAGTCTTTTTTCGGTGAAGTGCATAATACGAAGGTTCCGCCTTTTAAAGGGTTTAAAAATTATTGATTTCGCATTGTGACTGGAATGACACGACTTCCCGTTGAGATAACTCAAAATTAAAAGGTTGATACCATAAACAAAAAAATTATATGTATGGGAAAAAAAATTGTGGCAAAGTACATTTCTAAATCGGTTATTTGGTCGTGAGAATTTGTATTTCATCCTGATGTAGGAAAATTTGCTTATGGCGATTTGGATGTTGATTTTCATAAAATAATTGTGTTCGAAGAGTTTAATTTTAGCTTTTATTGTACTAATTTTTTAAGACGTATGTTGGGAGGTTTACCATTTAGTGCCTCAGAAAAATTTACTAGTGGTAAGGTAATTTAATGGCGTAAGCCAGTAATTTTTGTTAGTAATGACTTGACAATTAATGACGATGCATTACTATGTAGGTTGCAAGTAGTTCGCTGCGATGGTCCGCATTATACGCAAAAGGCGTCATTACTTCCCGAAGTTAAGGAGGAGACTGCCGAAACGCCGGAAAAGGTATACGAGGTTGTCGAAATATCGGATGAGGAGGAGGTATAGAGGGAAAAGAGGTTTTCGCGGGTAAGTTAGTCGTTTGTCTTTTCGTCCTATTCTTCGAGTGACGAAAAGGATGTGACGTTCGGTAATATAGCTTTCGGATTTCACCATACTTCAGGAATAAGGGACGAAAAAATGTTTAATGCCACTTGGCATTCCGCTTGGTATGGCAGACGTAGATTATTTGCAAATCTTAGTAGTTCACGATGTTAAATATGAATTTGATAAGAGCCTCAAAGCGGAAGATATTGATAAGTTTGTAAAAATCTTGAGTAACTGCCGGTGAAACTTTCAAAGGCAGTAAACTTAGTAAATTTAGATCGTATTTTGTAATATATTATAATAATTTATGTCGTTCAATATTTTTGTCGTTTCAATATCGCAAAATCGGCGGCCATCCTGATGATCCATTGGACGCTCCGGATTCGAATATTGATAACGCTCAATGTTATAAAAATATACCTCGTAAAGTTGTTTAGAAAGTGTATTCTGGTTGTAGAAATCCTACACATTGTAGTGATAAGAGAACTACTTTGAAAAATTATACATGTGACATGGGTGACAAAGGAATGATACCGGCACAATATTTCAGTTTTGGAAAAGATGAAGCGTTCGATGCTGACAATACATATACTGCAATCATTGTAAACTTGAAATGTATAAAACGCCTGGACGTACATCATACAATGTTTTAATTAATAAAATCAAATTCTTCATCTGTTTCAGGTTAAAAATGAGTTTAAATCATTTATTACCAAATGGGTTCCCTGTATACAAAATGACTCGAGAAGAGTGCAACATAGTTCATGAATTGTTACGGGAGTTAACCAGTAAGTATGTTTGTGAAGAAAGACTGGCTCGACAGAGAAACTCTTTAGTATATTATTAGTATTAATAGTATATTATTGCTTTTGATGCCAAAAATTCCATAAATAGTTACAACATAACTTAAGGTAATGTAATAAATGTAAGTTAAAATTAATAATTTATTTCACGTCGTAATGAATACTGGGGAGGGGACAGGATATTTAATGGGAGCCAAGGGAGTAGAGGGTGGAGGGTATGGTGACCAAAAAGGTTGGGGTTCCCTTTCCGCCACATCGCACTATTACTTCCGCGGTCGCCTTGGCAACGACGTCCCTTCGCCGTTACATTAACTATTTTCTTTATTACCAGTAGGTAATTTTTAGCGAATATTATCTCGATGTGCCTATACCGACGCATCGCAATGGCGCTACTTCAAGCGATCATATCAACGCAATCAAATCATAAAGCATCAATTTATATAGCATTCCGCGAACAAATTAAATATATATATAATTTATTTTTACAGATTTTTTAATGATCCCCACGCAGTTTCCCGTAATAACGCAGGTATAAACTCCGTCCCCTTAGACACGCGTTATAACTGAATTTCACTGCATCACTAATGGATTGCAAAATGGTCAAACGGCGTACGCGCGAAGGTGGAGAGCGAGCAAGTTATGTGCGAGAGAAGGACAATCAAAATCACGATTGGCGTCGCGGAATCGATAGATCAACCCCGCGATGATCGATTGAACATTGAGAAACGACTGTGCCTCAGCTTCTTGTGTGTCGTGCACATCGGAGAGGAAGAACCGCCGCTCTCTATCTCTATCGAGAGAGAGAGTGTTCCCCCCATCATACGGAAAAATCCGACGCGGCCTCGACCACCTAACCCGTGAGAAGCGGCCTTTTTCGGGGTCACTGCCTTTCCCCCCATCCTCCCTAGCCCCCGACACTGGACGGGTCAAAATGGTTGGAATAGGTTGGAACACCTCCGTCGGCCACATTTGCGAAAATCCCCCCACCCGACACTACCCCCCCTCCCCGCACCCACGTGGAAGGCGGGGAAGGGAAGGGAGGGTGGGAGGGGGAATCCCACGAATGAATGTATGTGTTTGCACGTGGAAGAGGAGAGTGTTGGTTACCGAAGGTCAAAGCGCTTTAGAGAGAGAGAGAGAGTAAAAGGGTACGCCCCACTCCCCCCACCCCCTCTTAGTGAGCCGGTGTTGTGTGTGTGTGTGTGTGTGTGTGTGTGGGAGGGACGGAAGGGGTAGGGTCGGGGGCATACGTCCCCCTTGCGAGTTTCGTGGAGATTGGAAAGAATTGCGCAGCTCCCTCCTTTCCGCCCTGCCGCTCCCGGAGTGAGTGTGTGGGAGTCGGAAGGGGTGCGGGCGGGGGAGAAGGGGAATAGTGGAGGGTGAACTCTCCCAAGATGGACCCACAGAGAGGTTCGCGAAGGGTCTTCGGAGAGGGTGCGGGGAGGGACGAGGTAGGAGGGGGAGGGGAGAAAGTTTTCCGACAATTCTGGTGTGAGCGTTCTAAACGGAAGGCACGGCCTAGAAATAAATATATTATCTTTCACCCCTTTAATATTAAAAAATTAAACCGCAACTGAAACAAAATGCTCAATAAAATATTTTCTAGTCCAAGCAATAGCTTCAATAATATTTCTATTCTCCATTCTAACGTTTACATTTATAAATATAGATAACCAAGTCATTAATATAATTTTAAATTATAGATTTTTAATAAAAATAGGAAGAGCACCAATGTATTTATGATTCCCAAGAGTTATACAAGAAATTACATGATTTAACGCGTGGGGCGATGATACCCTACACGCGAGCAAGCACTTCCGCCTCTCCATACCACAGCAAGACACGGCTAACAGACCCCCGCCACTCACGACCCCATTCCCAACCGCTCCACACCTCCCCGCCTGATTGCCGAATGGATGCTCCAAACACACACACAAACAACTCTACCCTCGCCCTCCGTCTCTTACCAGGGTCGATATCAAGTGTGTGTGGAGGAGACTCCTCCTTTCCAGTCTCTCTTATACACTGTCCCACTCTCTCTCTCTCTCTCTCTCTCGTTCCCTCACTCCCCGTCTCCCTCCCCACTACCCCTCCTCCATCCATCTCTGAACCCACGAACGGGGGTCGTCCACTCGGAGTCAGCATTTGGGATCCCCACATCGCCTCCCACTACATTCCCTACAACAGCCCACGGTCTCAATCTGATTTGGCTCTTTTTTTCAGTTATAAACGGCGTGTAAAGTGTTTCCGACAAAAAATGTTTACAATAAAAGTTTCTAAATGCCCAATTCCGCATCAGATGGGCACGTCAAATGTACAATATTTTGCCAGTAAACTAGGGTCTGGGGCGACAGATTTTTATTTTTTTCGCTTATAAGTCGCTTATTTGATGTCGTGAAGATAAAGTTCAAATAGAAAAGATGCTTAGTTTATAATTCTGGTTGGAATGGGTTAGTAAGGGGTGGGCCATCTCCGAAAATGTCGGGTATTTTCGTATATAACTCGGTTATTTGAAGTCGGAACAAAAAAGTTTTTTGGAATAAAAGTTTCCAAATGCCCAATTCCGCATCAGATGGGCACGTCAAATTTACAATATTGTGTTTGTAGCCTAGGGTAAGGGTTGGCGGATTTTAAATTTTTGCTTTTAAGTCGCTTATTTGGAGTCATGAAGAAAAAGCTTAAATTGAAAAGTTGCTTAATTTATAATTCTGGCAGGAATGGATTAGTCGGGGGTGGGCCATTCCCGAAAATTTCGGATGCCCTCGCATAAAACTCGCTTGTTTATAAAGTTAAAAAGTACTTTAAGCTGGACAGTTTTTAGATTCTTGATCATACACCTATTCCATTCATCACCTTCCGTATAGCTGGTGGTCTTACTGCCGAAAAATTACCAAAACGTAAAAAATGTTTAATTTCTCGGTTACTATAGGACGTAGAACAATTGTTTAAACGGGTATCATCAGAGCCAAACTAATGGAAGACCTCGGAAATAGGAAAAGACCAGTTATGGATATTCGGGATACAACTATCATTTTTAACTTATTAGAATGGGTATTATTAGCGAAAATGAAGAAAAAACCAATCTGAACTACAGTCATAACTCAAACTTTTAATTTTATCCAATCGAATAAAAATTTGGAAAAATGGGCATCAAGTGAAAGGTGCAATATATGACTTTAACAAAGTAAGGAAAAAGCTAAAAATAAGGTACAAAGGTATTTACTCGATTTTTATTAAATTGTTGTTTTTTATTTTAAATTTTTCACCGCCATAATTGAACAATAAAATAATAAAATATCCTTTGGGGAGAGGAGAAAAACCCGAGGCAGATAAATCTTTCTCCTCCCACCGTCCACTTCAAAAATTGTCGATGAAATTATAGACCAATATAGTGATTTTGTGCAGTCCGAGATATACAAATTATTACGTCTAAATACAATTAACAGAGAAACCACTCTATTTTACTGGAAAGGTTTTGTAGTAGATGATGTACATTACGAAGATGTGGAAGACCCCTTTTTCTGTGTCAAATTATGATTTTTTCTCAATTATTCTCTACAGATCTGGAATAAGAAAAAATCATTGTTCACAATTCAAACCATATCATCCATTACAGAGACACTCAACCAATTTACAGCAGGTTGATTCAATACATTAGAAACATTCGATAACATAAAAAGACAAATATTATTCGAAGATGGTACAATGGATGATATTTCAGACACATAAAGCTACGAGAGATGCTTTAAACAAGTTTAAGGGTAGACATTTTGTCCATACTGCGAAGAATACTATAACGTGGAAGAGGCTATAATCAACGAAAATATAAGGGGAAATCGTCGAAAAATAACTATTTAGTTAGGTAGAGGCTTTCACGAAATTGAATCTGCGATTGGATCTAGATTGAAAACATTATGGATAACTCGGGAGGAAGAGGGACGTAGTGATATTATTTCTTTTCTTGATTGTATCAAAAATGAATTGATCGGGAAGCCGGGTGAACAAGTAATATCAATCGACTCTATTAAGTTTAACCTAGTATTAATTTGTAAATTGAGGAAAGGACAGACAAAGGAAATGGATTCTTCGAGACGAGAAACAGACGTGTGTTCGCGGCAGACGATCTATTGGAGATCGTGAACAAAGCTTTTTCAAAACTAATGAGGGAAGTCCGAATTTCAAGCAAAGTGTCCGGATGGAGTTTAACTGAAGTTACCGGACTTGAATTACGAATTAACAAGTACACACCTTTACGAGGCTTGACGTATATTGTACTACCTCCAAGAATTAAAAATAACCCAACGGTTAAAAACGTGAAAAATAAACGTGAAATTTGTTTCAAGTATGCAATCTGGGCAAAGGACATTGAGAGAGACCCACAAAGAGTACCTGAGTACAATACTAGAGGGTTTCACTATGGTAACGTTTGGGATTGTGTACAGTACCCAGTTGATTAAAAAGACTTTCCCAAATTCGAAATGTTAGATACAATTTCGATAAACGTGTTCGGACTAATAGACACGAACGATGAATAGCCAAAAAATCGTGAATCGGGAATGCGACGACATCGGGATCTATTGTGCATAACAATTTAACGAACGGCTCACTATTGTTGGATAAAAAATTATGAAAGCTTGTTGAGGTCACAAATCACAAAAATGTATGCTAGGATATATATTTACAAGAGATATTTCATTCATTATCGAGACGAGAGAAAACTCGAAGAACATCGAGAATTATACAGGTGAATCGGAGCACCTAGCAAGATGCCCAAATAGGAAAATATAATATTGAAATTCACAAACGTAATTAATAGCTTTATAATACCATATGTAATTTACGAAGATTTTGAATGTCTACTCAAAAATTTAAATACATGCGAGCCGGATCCTTATAATTCTTTCACGAACAAAATTAAAAAAATATACCCCGGTTAGTTTCTGTAACATGTTACTCACCCCGGAAGGGTGTGAAAGGCCCGAGATTTATCGTGGAGCGATTGCCATCCGAGTTTTCATTCAACAAATGATAATTGAGTCAGATAAGGTTCAAAAGATGCACAAGAATACGGTTCCCATGAAAACGCAGAGGAAGAGTATGAATTTCACAAGGTGATTAACTGACATATATATATGATAAGGTGTTGAACGCTGTCAGAATAAAAGATCACGACCATTTAACGGGGCGATTCAGGGGTGTCGCTCACGAATTTTGCAGCATTCAGTATAGAATGCGTAAATTTCTACCAATCTTCATTCACAAACTTTCTTCCTACGATATTCATTTCATCGTACGTGAATTAGATTGTGATGACAGGAAAATATTCGTGATTCCAGACAGAGAAGAAAAATATATCTTTTTTAGTAAATCGATCGAAAATACTTTCACTATTAGATTATTTGATTTAATTCGCTTCATGCCTTCTTCTCTAGCCTCACTCTCATCAAATTTTAGAACTAATAATTATATTAAAGTAATATTCTGCGATAAAACTGAGCTAGTAACTTGGAAGGGTGTTTATCCTTATGACTATACAAACTCCTGGAAAAAACTGCATAAAAAAGAATTACGCAAAAGAGAATTTTTGAATCGATTGACTGACAGTATTATTACCGATGAAGCTATATGCATGCAAAAAAATTTTGGAAGAGATTGCAGTGGAATACCCTCCGTGAATCAGTAAGGTCTACCCTAAAAGTGACGTGACGCTTTTAGCAGACGTTTTCGAGAATTTCTGAAACCTGTGGTTGAACGCTATCAAGCTCGATACATCTTTGTAATTTTCCACCCCAGGGTTGGCATTTGATGCAATATTAAGACATACAAATCGAGTAACAACTTCTTACATATAATGACATCATTTTAATAATCGATCATGGATTTCGAGAGGGATATCGCAATGTAGTAAGCGATTTTGTCCGGCATTTAACAAGTACATTGATAATTATAACGCCATATAGCTTATTTAGAATCAAATAACTTAAATGGCTGGGCTCTTTCACAACCGCTTCCTCACAGAAATTTCAGGAGGCTCCCCGACGATGAAATTTGAGATTTGAATGTGGAAACAATTTCCGACGACAGTGAAACAGGTTACATTCTAAAAGTAGACCTCGAGTATCCGCATGTGTTACATGACATGCATTCCGATTTACATGATCCAGAAATTAAAATCCCGCTCGGAGGTAAACATAAGAAGCTTTTAAACACTTTAAAATACAAGAAAAAAACATGCATTGCGTGACTCTAAAACAGGCCTTGTCACTAAGATTACGTCTTATGAGAATAATAGAGTTATCGAATTTAGTCAATCACCTTAGTTGGAGACGTACATAGGCCTGAACACCGATCGAAGGAAGTTGGCAGCGAATGAGCTTGAAAAAGATTTTTACAAAGCTAATAAATAACGCGGTTTTCGCCTAGACAGTGGAGAATGTGAGAAAAAGAATTAATTTAGAGCTAGTTACAGATAAAATAAAATTAAAAATTAATCAAAAAAATCCACATTCCTGGAAAGGACGATATTTAGCGAATCTCTGGTAGCCGATAACAAGCGAAATGTAACCATCAAGATGAACAAGCCTATTTACATAGGGTTCTGCATTCTAGATATCAAAAAAACCTTTATGTACGAATTTCATTATAGGACAATGATGAGGAAATACGGGAAAAATAATTCATTAGCTTACACCGACACCAAATAGCTTAATTTATGACATTAGAACAGAAGACGTTTATAGAGATATGCTAGACGATCTAAATAGCTGCGAGACATCAAATTATCCTCCCAATCATCCATGCTTTTCTGAGAGGAACAAGAAATTTATTAGGAAATTTAAGTACGAATGCGATGGACAAATAATGACACATTTTGTTGGCTTAAGAAGCAAACGGGATGCTATTAAACTACATTGTAATAAAGAAAAAAATAAGGGGAAAGGAATAGCGAAATCGATTAAGGAGAAAGAATTTAAATTCGGTGAGTATGTTCGATGCGTAAACGAAAATTCTACCAAATTTCGTAATATGAATGTAATTCGTAGTCAAAGACCGTCGGGGTGTGGGTCGCTTAAATTCCTCGAATATCTACCTCGTATGGTTGACCACGTCATAAAAGATGTCGTGTGGTGCTGTGTCCCCGGAAGCCAACCGAAAATATTATCGCCTTTCGTGCGAGTCTATCATGAAATATCTAGTTAATAAGATTCCAACGGCATTCCAACACAATATGTAAACGACGATTTAATGACGGAGGTTGGTTATAATAAGGACGAATGAAAATTATTTACCAGGGAGAGTCACCATTTCAATATTTCCGTGTTTTTGATCACGCAGAATATATTCTATCAATCCCATCTGTCAGAAAATATTTCTCTTAATGCAAAGTACATCGTCGCGTTTAAAAAACTCAGATATCGTCTTCAGTTAGGCCACCTAGCTAGACAGGTCTACCCCGAATATTCGCAGGAACTTGAGAGAAAATTTAAGGACTCGACAATTGATCCATTTGGTTTTTTGGTCCTGGACCTTGGGCAGGATACCGACGATCGATTTCGTTTTCGTTCCAATATTTTCCCCGATTAGATCACCGTATTATACATGTTTGTGAGCCATAAAAAGATTGAAGAGAAATAAGCATTTCTTTCACGTTTTTAAGAACGCGATAACAAAGTTACGTACAGATATAGTCAGGGTTAGGATAAGGATTTAATTAAAGCTAAATGCGATTGCTGTTTGAATACGATTAACGGAAATCACGAGATAGATAATAGATTAAAGAGAAAACTAAAGAAGCATCGAGATACGTTGAGAAAGTTGGCTTCGCGTGGTACAAGTCTAAAGAGAAAACGCGTGCTGCTTGTGCAAAAGATTTCTCCCAATGTTGATAGGTTCTAAATGGCGTTATCGGTAGTCTAATAAGAAAATGAGTTTGCAAAAAATGTTGGTTGTTTGCCCAGAAATATTCGAAAGAGGTCGAGTAAAAGGGAGGTTGAATGCATTGGATTCTGAATTGAAAGCCGTCTTGAGCAAGCGTGGACTCCAGGACACAAATAAGTGTCACATGTACAGGAGCGTGGTGGAAAGATATCTTGGCACGATAAACGAGTTACGCAAACCCGTTGTTAACATTATAATAGCAAGCGAAAGGTCATTGGATAAGATCCAAACTCTCTCGGTCGAGACACCATCACGGGGTAGTCGTCCTCGGAGCAACAGATCCGGGTCTAGAAGAAGCGAGCTTAGGAAATCGCTGGTTAAATTAAAACGCAAAACCTCCGATTTAAATAGGGCATGGGAACGGGTGCTATCAAAGATAGGATCAGTGGAAAACCTTTCTTGCGACTAGGTGCACAAGGAACCACCAATAAAGGTAAAATGGAAAAAAGCAAGACGGAGATCGAAC
>WURS02046532.1:0-11099 GCA_011762765.2 Rhinocypha anisoptera | reverse complement strand
TACGTAAACCGCCTTCCCCTCCCTGCTTCTCTGGTGACCCCGCCGAAATCATCAGCGATGAAGAGGGGTTGAAGAGATAGAGAGAGAGCGAGAGGGAACAAGAAAAAAGAAGCGACGGCAACCCCCGTTCTTTTCACCCGCGCTTGGACTGTTCCGGGTTTCTCATTAGGTCAAGAGAACGTCGGGATGGGACAAGGAGGCGTAGGAAGAAAATTGAAGAGCCGGAGAGGAATGGAATGGGGAATCGAGAGAAGTAAATGGAGGAATGAATAGAGCGTTCCCATTTGCTGAGGTGGCTTCGAGGCTGCACCGGGAGCAATAGGATGAACGCAAACATTTATTGGAGTGTTTGTTTAATTTTTGTCATTCAAATTGGAGTGGTTATGCGTTTTCGTGGATATTTTAATTGACAGTTAACATTTATAGATACCAGTTGTTAGATCGGATTAAATATTGTTGACCTTTTGTACCCAAAACAAGAGATGAAGCAAGAGGAATTATGTACTTGAAAAATGTTGTATTTGAAGCATAATTCATTGAATTAATGTAATGAAAGCAGAAATTCATAAAAATATTAACGTTTATTTAAACAAATATTTTTTTGCAGGAGGAAAAAGTAAATATTTTGAAAACTGTCGACGAATTTGACAATGAGACCACATAGTTAAATTACATTTAGTTTTGCTAAATTATATCAAGTTTTTTGTGCAACAATAAAATATTAGATAGAACAATGTAACTTGAAAAAGAAAGAATATTGCCAGTTATATAATTTAGTTTATGAAAAAATCTATTTGAGTTATAACGTCCCACTTTCAGGTACGAAAAAGCAGGAAGGAAAGGTCGATAAATTTTAAAGGTGATGTAGAATGGGTCTTTGCCTTAAGTTACTGCATTCAGATGGCATGGTGTCCTGCTTCAGGAATTGGGTTTTCTGAATTATTGATACGTATTATAGTTAGTAGAGGTTGATGAAGGCGATTCAAACGTTTATCTGGCATAATTATTTAGAAAATTCTTCGGTGAAAAATAATTTCACGAAACAGCATTTGATTAGTTAACAGGTGGGTTATACTTAATGCAGTGCTGTTGGGTAGACACTGTAGTGCTTATAATTCTTGGGTTAACTAGAAAAATTAATAATTATTTTGAATAGTTAGCTTATTGTTTTTTAAATTCACCTCGGAGGAGAATCAGAATTGAATGGTGAATTTGGTTATTAAATTATCAATTTCAATGCTAAGATATAACGCGAATTAATCCAAAACAAAATCCATCAACCATTTTGATCCCACTTCAAAATTTTTTCAGTCTCCATACATAATGATTTCCATAGTCTTTTTTATTTTCGAAAAAAATTAATCATTCTTTATTTTTACTTAAATAATAAAATTAATTTATTTTCAATGCATGGTGATAAATGATCAACTTATAAAAAGTAGTATCTTATATTTTTCGTAGTATGATTAAACATTCGATGTTATTTGAAATGTTGATGTCAAGAGTAATTAATTATTTTCTGGTAATAGCCACCACTGAATAATAATCCTTGCTCTTCTCTTTGACGGTTGAGGAGAGTTGAGAACCGCTCTGTAAAAAGTCCTTTAAATAACTGCCGGACAGCATGAGAGATAGTTAAGACAAATTAAATGGGGAGAGATGACTTCCACAATGTCACACCGCCACTCGAGTTTCCATTATCTACTCCACCCTCCGTTTTCAAGAAACGACTGCCGACAAAATTCAGACCTTCTTCCCTAACACATTTCCTCACTTTCTCATCCCATCCTTTAAAAAGTTAAGAACTTCCTTTCTAAAGAAGAATACGCCATCATAAGCATCCCTCTCTTAGTAATGAGGTGTACACTCAAACTCGTAATTTTTTTCGTCACCGTGGGTGTCAGGGTGCCTTTCCATCCATTGTTCGTTATCGTACTTGACAATGCTGTTCTTACTTGACAGTGCTTGACAATGTTAAATATGTAATACCAGTTAAACCAGGATATCATGAGAGTAGAACTGGAGGCTCTTACATGTGAGTTCCACTTCACACATCAAGGTGTTCTACAGAAACTGCCCTCTCCACCGAAAAAATCAATGAATATTTGACTGAGTGATTCATGTGAGAGAAAGGGAGAATATATTCGTACCTATCAATGATACATTATAATGCAAGGAACGGAATATTTTTTATTATATCGTAGTAAATAAGTCTGTAAATAAATAAGTCAATCTACTCTCTCGTGGAGAATTTCTTAATATGTTATTTTGAGACAGTCATGGGAAGGGGTTTGACTATTTTTGTGGGAATCTGGAAAATTACTCGACATAGTCTGTGTTGCCTGTGCTTATACAGATTTAGTGAATTCTTTAATTTAATACATGTTGAATGACAAAAAGTAGGAAGCCATATCGCTCTGTAGTAATTTTCACAAGGTTCCATTTTTGTGGGTTCAAATGATTTGTAAATTATAAAAACAGGTTATATTATTTATGAAAATACTATACAGAAATATTTAATTCTATATAATAAATAATAGTTGATAAAATTTTATTTATTTTACAGTTTTTAAATTAAATTTTCACACCGACTTAAAGTTTCCTTTTAAAACATTGAAAATTCTTGATTAAGTTAGTTTTAATTTAGTTTCGTTACCCATAAATAGAAGTTAAACTTCTCTTTATAAGTATCGACATTTCAAAACAAAATAAATCTGTTTTAATATGCAAGGAAAGCAAATAACAAAGATGAGATATATTGTATGGACTTCAATTAAATGACGCTATCAAAAAACCAGCCTTCATTATTGTCATTTTTCTGATCATACACTTTCACAACATCACATAAATTTATCATAACCAGTATTTAACAGAAATGTTACGCTAGACAAAATAATACTCAGTAATAGTTATCACACGAGACACGGGCTGATAAATGGGGTCTAATTTAGTAAATTAAGGTGTTGATCGTGGTGATAGATAACCTATTCAGATATCTTCTTAATCAAGGTTTCGATTGTTATCTGAAATTTCGAGGAAACGTGTATAGACAGAGGCTAGAAGAAACGGACAAAAATTGAACGATAGGTCAGACATCACGTGAACCGGGGTGAGAAAAAGACGCCCGTTCAGTGTGGACCGGATGAGAAAGGAGGAGCAGGAGAATGCAGAGGGGAGATAGGGAGCGGGGAGAAATTGAGACTGGTGTATCGAGAATACGTATTCTCCTCGCGATTCCTGGCTGCTCGGAAGGGCGCAACTTATTTTATGGGTCGGACAATATGTACGCGGAATGAATTCACTCGGATCCTTGGACCCTCTGGTCTCGGCTATTTTGCTTCACCTTATTGACCCTGGATGCCCGCCTTCCTCTGCCACCCGAAACCTTCCGGAAGTCACCATTTTTCTCTCTCCCTGCGCAGTTGCCAAGGGACTACGCGATGAGATTGGGGAAAGGTATTCCCGTATCCCTGCATCCACGTGCTTGTCTTCTTTCAGAATGGCATCTTGTCCTCAAGCGCCACCTTGGAACTGAGGGATTTAGTACTCTTCTCTATTTTGATCAATCCATTGTTTTTCCTGGCCGCAAGATTACTGTAAAATGATTGAAATAATTTTCACGTTCATAAACTGATGAGTAATACGTCCAACGTAAGCTATACAAAAACGAATGCTTTGGAATTAAATCATCTTAACATCATCATCATCAACATAAAATCATCAAAACACTAAGGTTTTCGGAAATCTTAATTTTTGGAACTAACAAAGAAATTGATGATCTTAGATTTAGTCATGCGATTAATTTTATTCAGGGGAAGCTTTTAGACTATTTCCCTGGGTTAGGAATTTTATTACTTGCAGCTTCTTCATCCGTGATAAAAACGTCTTCAAAGTTTAAGATTACAGGCGATGCTTCTAATTCCAATATTAGAAAAGTTTGAGTTTTTCGAAGCATAAATACATAATGTATCCCCTCTTGGAATAGAACAAAACATCTTCAACTATTCATTAACTTTAATATAATTACACTTTTGATGTACCGTGTCTGTTCCATCAGATTAACGTAGGTTTTCAGTTGACAGCACCATTAGCAATTGTCGTGGGGGTTGCAGAGATTTGTAATTTTTTAACACTCCGTTGCGTCTTCCGTTGATTCAATAATAAATCTTTAAGTTCCAGTAACATTATATCCCTTCGTGATATATGACATGCCTATATTTTTTCCTCTGTCCAACCTTGCAGAATTTCAACAATAGAACTCATGGATCATCATACTTTACATTCTAATGTTCTACCCCTTCCTTTGTTTTCATCAATACACTTCTATCATTCCCGAAATGCCTAATACCTGTACATTTGTTTTCTCTTGCCCATTACTTTATCCCTGTGTATCCACACCTATTTTTCAAACTGGTCACTACTTGAGTGTTTCCTTAAAACATTTATAATCATTACTCTCCTTCATGTAATTACTTCTATTCGTGAGGAATTTATTTTATTTTTTTCTTTACTATATCCATTTTCTAAGAAATTACTATCTCTATGAAAGATCCTTCTTTAATATCTTGTCTCATATGTATTACCTCTAATTTTACAAAATTGTATATATATAAATATTTTTAAAAATCAATGAAAATTGTTTGGAAAATATGGTAAAGCATTAAAGGAAAAATGTATACTAAATCATAGTATTGGTATTTTACTACGGAGATTGTATACAGAAAGACTTTATTTAATACTGCAAATAATACTGGTAATACTAAGTTAAAACTTCTTTAAGTTATTATTAAATAAGATGCTTTACTCGTAGTCACTTGGCTTAATTATTTCTTATTCTCTAATTATATCTTATTGTCATTATTGATGAATAAATTCCAAAGCCGAGAATATTTGCAATTTAATATAAATATTTTTTGAAATTGATACATTAAATATTTCAAGCTACAGATGATATATAAAACAGTTAACTTTCATGATGACATTTTTGGACAAATTATTTTCAAAAAGATATTAACAAACATCAAGCAGTAAATTTATTTAAATTTTGATTAAGGATAAAATTTTAATATAAATCCAAATTGACACTACTTTTTCTCTAAATTCGATTTCTAATTTACTTATTTCTCTGTACTTTTAGTGAACGATATTACGAGTCTTTTTTAATTTAATAAATAAAATACTTAATTTTAATAGTTCAAGTACCCTTTATAACGCCATAAAATAACCTCGTCCACTATTTTTGTAAATAATTTCTTCTCGATACAAAACAAAAGTCTCTAGTTTTTCTGACATGAGAGTTGCGAGAACGCGGCGATAATCAAGTTAATATTTAATGAACCACGTTTGTCCTATTACCGGCTATTTATTCGAAACGCCTTACACCACGAAATCCACTTGAGTTTCATTGATCGTTGGATACTCGAATGAAAGAGAATTTATGATGCGATAGTAGCTCACTGGTAATCAATAATAAGAGTCAGAGCTTACTAAAGCATACCGTTGGTAAACGGTGATAAATATTACTGAGATCTTGTCTGCCAATCATCGTTTATAAATACAGCTTCCTATGACCGAAGAATAACGCGAATATCAATTTTAGAAAACTATTTAAATAACTCTATTTCTGATATATTTTATGATAGAATAACTCTTACAATGAAAGTGTAATTTTAATGTAATAATTACGATGATGGTTGGATGCAAAATATTTTTTGTAAAATACTTTGATATCAAAAACATGTAAATATGATCGTTCTGATACAGGAATACGAAGATAACAAAATGCTTATGTTCGCCTCTAGGAATATCCACTATTTTTAGTCTGAAGTTTTTCTAGGTGAGCTATGCTAGTAATAAGCCCTAAAACGTTTGTGAAATTTCCAGAGAAATCAGGTACCATACACCATTAAGTTTGGAATAAGTTCTTTGGAACTCTACCGGTAATTGAACCTCAGCCTCTCGTACACAGAGCCTTCTTACATACCATAGTCTCATTTTCTTTTCATATAAAATATTATTATTTCTACCCAGACCTTCAAAGTAGGGTATAAAGATGTATGAATCTAGATTACGTTTATCTGGTTACAAGGAGTAAACATGACATTAACATACATATTTTTATTCAAGCAAATTTGTGGTTCCGTAGAAACTATGAAAATAAAATGGTAAACCACTTAATAAATATAGAAAAATTACTATATATGCGTTAGCCAATTAGTATTTAAAATAATATTTGGAACATACTAAGTCTTCCATCTTCCATCTATCCTTCCATTCTCACCATGGGACGCCTTTCCTCCCGTTCTGAAATTCCTACCATTACTGCTGACCAGACTTAAGATAACATCGTGAACCCTATTACAAGAGTAACTTCGTAATTAGACGTATTTTTATTAACATTTATTTAGTTAATACAGAGTTATAAGCAGAAAAAACATCAACGTATATAGACTTTCTAAAACAAAGAGAATGGAAAAATATATATAAAGCTATCGAAGGTGGCATGGTTAGGAAGCGTAAAATACATGGATCTTACACTGGTTGTAATAAAGAGACAACTGACACAAATTTATATCCATAAATACTTAGAAAAACTGATATTCAGAAATACGTGGTTTGGGATAGTTTTTTCAGTGAGTATATAAGTTACAGAATAGAGGCGTCTATCGTTATTTTGTCTCATTGCTAACGTGGTGCGCTTTATTTCTCTGTGGAAAACTCCTATAAGTCCCAAAATATGAGAAAATTACTGCCAAGACGGTTAATAAAGAGGGAAATACCAGATTTCGGAGAGTAATCCATCCATTGCTAGATTAAATTTACGCTTATTTTTTTCAAAAGTAAGTCATTAATGTGGACTTCAAATGCATGAGATAAGAAAAAGAAATATTTGAATGAACGATTGTGAATACTCATACTGACCATTCACAACCATGAACATAAATATCTGGAACACTACGATTACAAACTTCTCTATAATCAATGCTAATGGTCTTACATGTTACACAATAGTATTTTGAATTTCTCAATATTGTCTGGTAGTAAATATTGGAAGACAAGAAGAGAACGAACATAGAACTAATTTTGAGAAAAGAATACGGCAACATTGGATCAGGTACTCTGATGTATTTAAACTTGTGGAGTAGCTAATAGAGTTAAATCATCATGAATGCATTCCATACTGGCACTTATACAATATTTTTAATTAACAGGTTATCTCCGAGATAATAGGACGCTTGGCTTCGACAAATCCATATATTAACACTTTATGCGGATGAAGTATCACAGAATTTAATGTTTAGGACTTGTGCGTATCATTTTATATTTTCCAGGAAAAAACAGACGAATTATAAATGTTTGAGGAATAATATTCTTCAAATGAGTGACTTGTATATAACTAACGATTTTCACTTTCTGTAACGTTTTTGCGTCAGTATAAAATATTAGAAAGAGGTTTGTCTGCACATATATATGAGTGACTGTAAAAGCTACCAATGGAACTTTAGTAGAATATATTTTTAGCTTAGGAATATATTATCTTAATATTTATAATATAAAATAATCGAAAACGATCTTTAGACTTGTAGTAAAATACTTATAAAGTCCTTATAAAATCCTTATAAAATTCTCTTCATATAATTATGCTTTTGATTTCTCACTAGAAATTATTTAAATCTTTGGTTTTAATCGGGTTTTTGTTATGATTCTAACTGAATTTAATGATTACTGAATTTTATTTCTATGAAAAGGAATAATTTTTAATACCGAGGATAATGACAACATATTTTTTCTACTTTTCAAAATTTATATTTTTATACTTTATTTTTAACATTGGGAGAACACCGAATTATGGGTACTATTTTTTTCATGTAACCACTTGATAAGGTCAAGCACCATAAGATCACCAATACCTAGTATATTAAATTACACCCTACATATATGAATAATATTAAAACACATTGTATTTGCAATGAATCAGAATAAAAAGTTACAACTAATAAAACTGACTTCTTATTTATTATTTTTCCATTGTGAAATTCGCAATTTCTTTATTCTATGGATCCTTTTATTTTGCTTAAACATCAATAAACTAAAGTTTTATAAACATGGTAAACCTTTTCTAAACAAACATAATCCGTTTCCTCTTATTAACTGAGAATATTCACTCGAATTCAAGATCATTTAAGATGATATGCTACAGTCAAATCACAACTAATAATGATGATACTAATGAAATTAAAGAAATCATTGAGATGACTGTGAAAAATATATATATTTTAAGTAAAATCTGTATATGAGTTTGAAGAGAATACACACATTTTTACAAGATACCTCTTTATTTTCCAGCTGGGTAAGTGAATATTCCCAGGCTGGAAATATTGACTTCCCCAGTTTATATTCCTCCCGAATCCTGCCCATAATTTCTATTCTTCTTTTTTTTAGATCTCACCGTCCTCAGAATGAGTCAGAATATAACATGGGTTTACTTCTCCGTGGGGCTGCTAAACGACTTCGATACTGCGGCTGGCCAAACCATTGAATCTGTATCCGACCTTAAGAATAAGGCGCTGCAGGAATATCAAGGCGTTCTCCTGATGGACATATGGATTAAGTTATCCGGTGAGTTTTTTTTATGTCCCTCTATTAGTTCATTTTGCATTAACCTAGAATTTATTCAAATTGCTTTTCTATGAGGAAATTATTTACCTATTTATAAATACGCTCATGTAGACACAAATACGTTATTGAAATCGTAAAAAAAATAAATTTAAATTAATACATGTTTTAGAAGAATATCAAAGTACTGTAATGAATTATTTAAAAATGTGATATAATCATTACTAATCCATTAAATATATAATCGTACTTTCCGTGATGAGACCGCTATCATCTGCCTAGCTCTTTCATTTTGTAGTAGCATTACCCTAATATCTGTAAAAACACGCTAAAAATAATTACTACTGAATGCATATTTTTTTATGATTTTTCTTTTTGTTTTTAATGACTTCCTGACAGTAATCATATAACCATATAGGATAATTAGTGAGAGATATTTTACCAAATCCTCTTCCTAAGCTCTTGAACCGTTGAAATTGGAATAATTTGCGTATTTTCAAAATTACCAGTTGAAATGAGTCAGGGAAGCATCGGAATATTTCGATGAATAAGCCGCTATCTTTCAACTGACGAGTGACAAAAAAAATACTGCTTACACGCGAGTGATATTTGCGCCTAACGACTAGGAATATTATTTTTCTCTCGTTTCCAGCGCCAACAGAATAAATGCACTTAATAAATTAGCGAAGGCGCCTAGTCAGTCAGTTCCGCTTTCGAAAGTTACAAGAATTACCATCGCCTCTACAAATTTAGAGCAAGATAAAAAAAATCATCCTTCAGCGGCCGGATAAAAAAATAAAGGGAGCGAGTAACACGGCGCAAAAAATTGCACTCTTCCACCCCTATTAATTTTCAATTCACGACTGTGTCAAGTTTTATTCTAAATATATCCTCTTCTCTCCCCTGCCGGCTTCCTTTATTATTTTTTAAATAATATATGTTATTATTTTAATCTTTCATATCTCCTGTGCGTATATTTTAACCCTTTTTATTCTATCCCTCCTCGCGTCTCCACTCTTCTCCTTCTCCTTCCTCCCACCGCGAGGATGAGAGAGACCGCACGTAAAACCCACCCAACCGAGTAATTCGAACATGCCCCTGGGACACACGACCCCTGGAGATCCACCCACCCAAACACACACACACACACTAATACAAATGCACTCCATCCCACAGACGAGAGTGGAAGTGAGGGGAAGAAAGTGAATACCAAGAGAAAGGAAGGCCAGGTGAGGTAGAGAGGGAGAGAGAGAGAAAGAGAGAGAGAGAGACAGATAGGATGGAAAAGGAGGTTGACTAGGAGAAATAAAACAGAAATACAAGAGATGGTTTTAATTCTTCCTGTCTCCGCCTGGGAGCGCCTCTCGCCCAACCCACCTCTTCCCCATCTCATCATGACTGCTCGTCCCGCAGCCCTAAGTTCTTCTTCCCAAGCTAAAAAAAAATATGGTCTTCTTTTCCTCATTCCATCTCTCTCTCCTCCTCTCTCGTATCGCTCCCATTTTTAGCCTCCCTGATATTTCAGCCTCATATATCTTTGCTGCATAAATTTACCTCGTGATTTACAAAACTTCATTTCATTCCAGTTGACCGAGTGTATATTTGAAAATATTCGATTCTCACAGACTTTCAGAGATTTCCTTACCTTGAATTCTCACCGATGGGGAAGAATTAATAGAATGAAATGTACATCTTCAACATTTTCTTTTGGCTCTGAGAAGCGAATGTGTAAGCGCGCCTTCTTTGAAGAGGAATTACTGTTCGTCTGCATTCTCAGAGAAAGGAGTTCTTATTTTGCGCTCGTCTGTTTTTGAAGGAGATAGTATACTGGATGTCATTTTATGAATTAATATTTCAATATGATGTCATTAGTACCAAGTTGAATTAATGACGGATTATTGTCCGTTTTGTCGCACCCCTTGCTAGATATGTAACTTTGTTTTTAAATGGTTAAACCTCAAAAATTAGATTTGTAACTTATGGTATAATAAGATACTACAAAATTACACTGTAAATGAAATTATTTTGGGTTCAATGAAAAGGATAGCATGACTATAATTTCATTTACCTCTATTTTCCACCTACAAAGAGCTTAAACCATAGTTATTTTTACTCATCATCACTATTTTAATGAAATAATTAGCTTGTAATGGCACCACAACATGTCTTGAAAGACAAGACGCTCTCAAAAATATTTTAAGCATATTCCTTTGCAGAAGTTTTATGTATAAATGTGAGAAAGTAGTTGAGAGTCAGCAACGCTGCTAGTCCTAGAAAAAGGATAAGGTTCTAAGAAAAGGAATAACGTACTCCGTATTTTTCTAATTGATTTTTAATCTGGTACAACTAGTTTCAACGCTACGGCGTCATCATCAGGTACGGCATCATCATCAGGTACTGCATCATCATCACCTGATGATGACGCCGTAGCGTTGAAACTAGTTGTACCAGATTAAAAATCAAGTGGAAAAATACGGAGTACG
>WURS02046531.1:0-26071 GCA_011762765.2 Rhinocypha anisoptera | reverse complement strand
AAACGAGTTTTTGGCCAGTAAAAACATTCCTGTGGCTCCTCAGCCTCCTTATTCGCCTGACATGAGTCCTTGTGACTTTTTTCTCTTCCCTGTTTAAAAATCACCTCAGGGGAACTCATTTTGGGACAGTCGAAAACATTTGCTGTAACCGACCAGCTGAAAGCTATTCCAGTATCGGAGTTCCAGCACTGCTATGAGGAGTGGAAGAACCTTGTCCAGTTATGTGTGGCTTAAGAAGGAAGTTATTTTGAGGGTGATAATACATAATTTTAATTCTATTTGAATAAGAAAATTTAAAAAAAGTCTCATAACTTAATTTACAGACCTCGTATTAATTTCACTTTAGTCATATTTTACACCTCTTGTTCACATTATTATTTAAACACTATATCACCTCTACGCGTACCATTTTTGACAGATGTATTAGTCAAAATACGTTTAATTAAAAAATGATTGAAAAGGTCATTACAAATTTCATTCATGAAAAAAGAACACTAATATTATTTTCACAAAAACAAAGGAAAAGTAATGATGTTTGTACGTATTCACTTATCACTATGAACTATGTAAGCACTATAATTTTTAACTACTTTATCATAAATATTTCTTCGTTTTTATCAACTTTTTAGTTACTTTTCAGGACAACGCTAGCGAGATAATGGTAAAAAAATCGGCATCTATGATTCCAACATTTGTTTTCCATACTGGGTTATAGGAACATCTGTAGGATGTATTCCTTTACCAATGTGAGTGAAAATTCTTCTGATATTTCGTCTTTTTTATCCCTACCCGCTTTTTAAATACAAGCACCATTTACTAGTATATCCTGAATATACATACGCATATACGTGTACTCGTTTTCATTTTACATATGTGACTCCGTAATCTGATCAACGATAAGATCGACTTAGTGCCTAACCTGCAGGGATCGATCGAGGCCATTGTTGAGGGCACGTAGGAAAGTAACGGGCGTCATGCCGAGTTCTGTTGACGGGGGTGCTGGGGTTTTTAAATGGTTGTGAAACCCGCCATTTGTCGCGTATCCTTCGGCGAGAGTAAAAGCCATCTGCTCTCCCCGAAGAGGCCTCTCCCACCGAAAGCGTATCCAAGTGAGATTTACCCATAGTATTCGTGGGTCCTCTTAGTCACTGTTCACATCCATTCCTTTCCGTTACAGTTTTTGCGGCTTGCGTAGCCGGTGTTCGGATTCCATGCCTCGATTGAAGTCATTCTCATTTCTTCACTTATGAGCCCCTTTATTTCCGACGCCTCACTTCAGTAGATTTATTATTAAGGTTACTAATATGGTCTTCGATCTTTATTTTTAACTTCCTATGTTTAATACATACATTTCGCTAGTGACATTACCAAGGGATAGGCAAATATTCGTTTCCAGCAGATGTTCAAACTCGAATTTTATGATACATTTTCTTATCTTATGTGCTAATACTCCAAGGTACTTCAAATTCCTCATCATTTAGGTACTAAGGTACTCATCTTTCATTTTTTCAATTTTCTCTCCTAAAACTATTCCCTAGGGCCTCAAACTATTTCTACCTGTCATTAGTAAACATTTTGTCTTGTTTTTTTATATATTTTAAGGGCTACCTCTTGGCTGTCCTCCCCAACATAACAAAAATCTGTATCTGTTCTAGACATCATCTCCGCATCAACCAAGTATCCAACATATGAAATCATTCTATCTGAAATAGTACCCTCTGCATTTATAGGTTTCTTTCTTGCTACTTTCTTCCGAACCAAATAGAAGATGATCGTTTACCTCACTCCCTCCTGAAGCCCTTATTTATCGTAAACCCTTTAGTTAAAAGAACCTCCTTCTTGCTGTATCTTAGTCTTTAGAACCTCCTTTCTGCGACTTACTGCAAGGCGTACATTAAGTCATTTTTAACTTCTCAATGACCTTCCTTGGTACTTCTTCTTCTTGTATGGCTTTGTACAACGTACTTCTATTGATATACTTAGATGTATATGCTTCATACGCCTGTTTGCAATCAAGAAAACAAAATGCATCTTCATTTCAAACTCATAAGACTTTTATTTTATTTGTCTTAACATAAAAAATATGGAGAATGTCTAGCCTGTCCTTACGGAACACTAACTGATGTTCCCCGATGATGTTGTCAGCGGTTATCTTATATCTTCGGATAAATATTTTCTTACGTCCAGTATGGCCTTGTAATTTCCACTTACTGTTTTGCTATCCCTCTTATGTATGGGGGAATTTATTCCCTTCGACCATCCTTTGAAAATTCTTTTACGTCCATGGCGATTCATATTTTTTTAATGCTTGGAGAAAATATCAGTCGAACAGAGTTCAGATTCGGCAATTAGTTATGCAAAAATTATACCCGTTTTAGTTTTTTCAAGTTTTGTTTCAACGAAGTAGAGACTTCAGCTCTATATTTTTGCATATTCCATTGGCTTTCGGAAAGCTTTTGGCAAAGTTCGACCCAGTAAACTTCTTGAGATACTGAATGAAACAGGACTAGATGAACGAATCCGCATGGGCGTGTATATTACCGCCATTACTGTTTTATGTGCTTTCAGAGCGAATTTTTCTTGAGGTCTCAGAGGTTAATAATGTCGGAATTAAGATTAACGAGAATGTTCTAATGATATTTAGTGTGCGGACGATACGGTGGTGCTTGTGGACAACCACTAGCAGCGGCATAATATAATGATTCTAGTGCTGGAAGTCGGACAGAGATGTGGACTTTCGCTGATCTCCAAGAGAGCAGAATAATATCAAAAAATATTTACCATGTAGGACGGCTACATAGTTAATATTTGTTAAAATTGAGGTAAATGTGGATTGGAGTATTTTGAGATGCGGGTTTGTCTAACTATGGAGAAAAGAGAAGTGAGCGGAAAAGAAAATTAATGAAGTGCTAAGAATGGTGGGGAGAGAAAATTTTCAAATGAAAGAATTAATAAGGGAGAAAGAACTCTTCTGACAGTAAAATAATGAAAAACTAATACCTCAATGTCATGGACATGTAATGTGAAACAACAAACGTTAAGAACTATTGAAATTAATCTTACAGTGAAGGATACGAGGTGGAAGAAGGAGGACATAGTGGCTGAAAAACTTTTGCGTTTACTTTTGTGGTTCATCATGACTTTGATATACCTTTTTCGAACCACTGTCGACAAAGAACGATGATCGCCAGCATCCGAAACGGAAAAGCACTACGGGAAGAGAGGTACACATTGTTTTTGACTTCAATGTTTCAGCACCTCTACGCGTGAAAAAAATATCTCCCGTGTTTAAAAAAGTCTCCCATGTTAATTTTCAAGGTTATAATACTGAGTGATTTTCATTTTATATTTGTTTTGTTACTGGCGTGCCTGGATGGCGCCTAAATTTCTCTGTTGAGGCTGCATTCACAAGCTGATGGTTTTCTTCGGGACTAGTGATCATAGCTGTTGGAAATATGGAAACGATCATCTTGTAACATATTGTTCTTTTCTTAAAATTACAGTTCTTTTCATAAATCCTGATGTAACAGTCTTAGGCGTCAAAGCAAATATTATAAATCCATCCTTAAGCCATCTAGACTAATAGAGGTTGCATAATAAATACTGAAGCGTTAGTATGGACAATGCTTGTAGATGTCAAGGACTTATAGCTTTAAGATTTGGGTCCCCGTGACCCGTGTTTTCTTCTTTACTTTACTCCGCATATTACTGCATTTTCATGATTTTCCGAAACTTTCTGCGAAGAAGAATGTCATTGAAAGAAATCTATTTTTACCCTCGTTGTTTCCTCAGTCGTCGTTGAAAATGTCCGGGATAAATTTTTAAAATAAATATTATGAAACAATTCACCTAATAAAATACAGCCATATTTTAAATAAATGAAAATATTTCCAACATATCACCAAGTATTTCATTCTCCTTTGACTACGAAGATTCGATTAAGATATTTTTGCATTTCCTATGCTGGGTACCAAAATAGATTTTGCTGTTTGCTTTTTGACATTAGGGGCCAAATTGCGGTATTCTTCATTTTGGATCCATTCACTCCACCGTCATTAACTCCCAAGCACCATCATCAATCGATGACTCTCGACGCCAATTCGATGGGTGGATTGAAAATAATTTATTAAATTGTTATTGTTAGCGGAAAAGATTAACATAGTTTCAAAAAGTTTGAGTCATAAAAATAAATCGAGTCCCCCTAGCAATTAAAGCCAAAATTTAATTACTGAAATTAAATTATTTGCAATTAATTTAGAAGTCTGGCAGAATTTGCGCACAGGTAATGATGTTGCCAACTCGCGTGGAAATTTCCAATTCATCGCTTTTTGACATAAAATTATCACATGTGTCAAGGGTGTTTCATAGAAACGAACAAACGTGGCTTTTACACTGCAATGTGAGTTAAGATATTACTCATAAGCGGATTTATGATTGAAAGCCGGTTTAGGGAGTCAGTAGTGGCCGTCAATCATTAAAATTTAATATTATATATAATTTTAATTGTTGTAATATTTGCATATTCATAATTATGTCAAAATTCCACGTGAAAAATAGACCATTTTAGTTGACGACTACCGTCTACTTAATTTTCAATGTTAATATTTTCTATTTTAATTCTTAAGGATCCCAAGTGAGGTATTGATATTCAATATATTTATAACCACTGAATATATTTCTCCGACATTGGTTTTGCAATTCAGGGAGTATCACGCTGGAAAATGTGACTGTGTAGGTTCTTGTGAAAAAAAACTCATGGAAGATAACTATTTTTCGTTTTTCAGGAGAACTCGGTCTCGCAGTCGTCATTTGTTCCTCAACTTCGCTGTGGGGCTGTTAGGCGACGCGAAGCGTTAATAGAATACCCATTAGAACATGGGATCATTTCGAGACGAAATGCGATCGGATCACTAGTTTATCCAAATGCGGCTGTTAATCGTATTTTTTTATAATACCGAAAAGTGATGGTGGTTTATTCATCCGGCCATCAACGAAATCGAAAAACATTGCGACGGCAATCGCTCCGGGGAGATGAAAGGACCCTGGTGGCCGCTGTGTGTATGTGTGTGTGTCCCCCGAGGCCCTTCGCGGTGCATCGAACGATTGGAGCGGTATTTATGATGTGGCCGCACTCTTTATCGACGCACCCATGCCCCCCCCCCCCCACCCCCCACCCCTCCTCCTCCCGGACTCTCCAAGCCCAGCCCGTCCCTTCCTCGTCCCTCTCGCTCACTCGTCTGTCGTCCAATCCCCACCCCAACTTCAAAACGGCGATAAATTGTGGTAGGGAGGAATAAGCGAACAATTGCGCGTGCATTGTATGTCCGATTTGCGTGCTCGTATGTGAGCGAGTGCTCAGGGTGGCAGAAAATTTTTATTTCTCTCCTCCCTCTTCCAGATATTTAAGTGACGGGATCGGCACAGAATGCCTCTGATTAGCTGAATTGGTAACTTGCATTTCAGGCCATTAGGTAGGAATAGGCTTGGAGGGGAAAGGGGGGGGTGGGGGTTTAGAGATGCATTTAGATATTCCCCTTTTATTCCCGGGCCGTTATTTCGTCGTGTGCGTATGATTATTTGAAATCTGGATTCGTTGTATTACGTTTATAAAATTTCGACGTCGAATGCCTTCGAAAATGTAATGCACGGACGTTTTTACGAGGATGCGACATATTTGTTTTCGTCGAGTGCATTTGGGGATTGTTTTTAGGACATTAAAACTTTTTTCATATTTGTTCTTTCGTATTAAGTGTGGGACAGTAGGTTTAAATTTGAAATTTGAAAATGAGCTTTATGAAATTTATGTCATAGTAAACTTATTTAAAATTTTCCGGAGCATCGGCAAAGTTGGAAGCTTTATGGTATTTAATATTATCAGGTATATTTGACAAAGAAATGTGATTGATTCATTGCTTAAATAAATGATGAAATAAAATAGGAATCGGGTTAATTGGCTTAATTTAACATGCATATGTAAAATTTATATGATTGGGTAAATTCGAGTCATAAATGGTCGTGTGTGGGGAAATATATTTGTCGAAGTCTTTGAGTCTATCGATAAATTTACGTAAAATTCGTACTAATGAGGTCGTGTTAGCCTGTTAGTAAGACCTTGGATGTTGAACGGTTGAGTCGTAACTGGTTCAAGGACCTGTGACTTCTCTGGACACCCCCAAACTCAAACTCTGCGTATTACATATTCCTGAGAACAGCGGGCAGCACAGGATAAGGAACTGGTCCCTCTCTCCTGATTGTATGCATTTTAGACGCCATTGTTGTACAAATAGGTAGGGTGAACTCTACCCTCACTCACCGTATCAATTTAAGGTTTGGATACTGTGGCTTTTTATCATAATAATCTAAGTGAAAAATGCTATTTCACGCCCAAGGGTTCATGATTAAATACATTGTACAGATTTTATACAGTGTAAGTTTTTTTTTATGTGTTCCTATTTTAAGTTCCTGTTTGTTACATCGTGTATCGTGAATCAGCATTATTGTACGTACTTTCCTTAACATTATATACAGGTATATAATTATGTATATTTATTTATTGCATAATTAAAACTGCCTTGTCGCTAAAGTTAAGGTTTTTTGGGCTGATGTGACCTGTCAAGGCTCTCTTTTGGTTACCTCGTACTTGATATGTAAGTAGTGGTTATGGTTGAGGAGTGCAGTAGGAACTATAAGAGGTCATCGTAGGTGGCGAAAAATACAATTAGATTCGCATCTATATCTGTTAACTGTATGTAAAGAGGTCTTGAAAGGAACGTTAGAATACCTTAGTCAAGCGGAAGTGAAATGTTTGTTAAATTAAGAAAAAGGTAGTGAAAGTAAGGGAGTAAGATTGTTAATATTCATACGAATGGAGTATGGTTGAGAAATGAAAACCGTACAACTATTTGGAAATAGAAATGATGAAAGATTCGAAGAACACAGTGAAGCCAACAAGTGATATGGAAAAGGAGGATTTTACAAATACAAGGTAACAATAAAATGGAAATTGAGAAAAGAATATGTAAATGTTTTCTCTGGGGTTTATAAGTGTGGAGGTAAATTTGAACAGTGGTATAAATGTGGATATGGAGAAAGTGGTCGGTTAAGATTAGCAACAAAGTGATCTTGAGAAGAAATTAAGTTTTTTTTAACGACATCGAGAAAGAAAAAATATTCGAATTGGACATACAATGTGGAGGAACTTTCGTGTTGTGGAATATACTGTAAGTGGGGGAGGAAAAGAGGAGATGCACTTAGTTAGTCTTCATGGTAACTTTATGCGTGGCGAATAGCCGGACGACGGTTCAAAGGATTCACCTCACTCATTTTGTCGGCATTTGAATTGGTCGTCGACGTGAGTCCTACGCCTGAGCTGAGTCCATCACCCTTCAACATATCTTCAGCCTTCCTTACAGCGTTTCGACTGGTTTAAATGAGCTCTAAGTATTAAATCCCAAGGTATTTATATACTTCCAGTGAAGAATTTTTCGAAGTAAATAAAATATATCTCGCAGTTCACTGATGCCTGGGGTGGAAGAACCTGGTCTCACGCAAACAAACGAAACACTGCGATAAAGTAGAGAGAAGAAATTATTTTTTGTAGATCGTGTAGAAATTTTTCCGGTAACTGAATCCAGAATTATTCATCGGTTTCCGCTTAATTTACAATTTAGTGAATGTTATAGACGTAAGTTAAGATGCAGTTCTAGCGGAAAACTTTCCCAAACGTCCCGACACAGTTTAGTAAAGCCTATAATGTGCTATATTTAATTCCAATATGGACGTACTGAAGCGCAATGAAGAGATGGTGAATAGACAGATTTTGATAAGTTATACCAAAAATCTCATTAAAAAATCAGTACTTCGATCCAAAGATTGGTTGAATACAGTCCTCCATTCTTTCTTATCTAGTAGATTTGGAATATTACTCTTCTGTCGTTGTAATTATGCCTAGTGTCTCCATCAACTTGACCATTTCACGTTATCAAATGCCTTTTCTGAGTTTACGAATGCTACGATTAGTGATTTCTGTACATGATTAATTTTTTCTACCAATATGCTTAGGCTTGAGTACGACCCCTCTGGTTCCTGTGTTCTTTCTAAATCCGAACTGGTCCTCCGATAGGTTCTCTGATAGATATGGAATATGGCTCATATTGTCATCGTCATTGCACCTGCGTAAGAGAATGGAAGAGTCCTGGAGGCATCCTAAAATGAAAAAGATTCCTGGATCCTGTACCTTGAGAATCCGTTTCAATAGACATGTAATCCTAAAACGTGCCAGGGAGAATGGAATCGCTACTAAAGAGCCTAAACGAAGGTAAGAAAAGATACCTTGGTTATGCAGAATGCCATTTAGTAGAGTTCTTCTCTGGAATTTATTTTTGCAGAAATATATAAAGCTTTTAGGAATTGATTGGGTGACCTCCTTACCCTTACCTGTCTAGACCATGTGTCACGAAGCAATAATTGATAAGGCTAAAACTGTTTTACAGTCTGCATCAAATATAAAACGGTGTAAAATATACACTGAGATTAAAACAGTGCATCTTCTCCACAGGAATATATAAGGATAAATTATAAGACCTCAACTTGCACAAAGGTTATATAAATGGCCTCTTGTTTTATTAAATCATTTGGCTTGACCATTGGATTCAGCCGAAATTTTCAGAGAACATTTGGTAGCAAATAAGGAATGTGACTTTCTATATTCGATTACGAGTGGCATACATCATCACATAAATGATAAATGCCACTTCTAGGCGCATCAGCGTTTAATTTCATATACATTAAGTTATTAATTACATCAATACACCGATGGAAACTGATTTTATACTTCAGCTTAATTTTAGCAGTGGTCACGCAACAGAGATCTATCAATAATAAATTCAGTTAATTATTCATGAGACCTCAAAATGTTTTAGTTAGTAAACAATTCTATTGCACACCTTTCTTTTATGGCCTCTGGGAAAGTCGTTCACATCGTCAAAGAGTGGAATTGGGAGTGATAATCTGTACATCGATTAACTTTGCCTACATTTTCACATCAAAGACTGTGAATAGCAAATTCACTCGAGAGACAAATCGAAAGCCCCGTCACTGCCAGTTTCCGCTGGAGTTATAGCACGTCGTCTCGTACTTAATTCTTTCATAACAATGAAACTGCTTCTGTCAACTACTTTCCATTGTCCTTTAGGCTCCATTATTGTCGTCATCCCCTCATTTCCCACTGCCCTTAGGACAGCCCCCCGTCGAGAACGACATCCCGCCGCGTCTTATATGGGCGGAAAATAGCTCCTTTTACCTCTATTTGATTTTTGGGTGACTCCCTGTCGTAATTTCGGAAGCTAACGGGGGAAGGGGGTCGATGACCGGTGCTGGGAAGGGCTCCACTGGAGATTATTCATCAGTCTCGACGACCTCTGCTCGTCTGACGAGAAAGGGTTTGTAAGAGAATCAGAACTGGGTGCATTTCGTTCCCATTTCGTCGCTTGAAGTGGTGGAATATTATTTCCTCTCAATCGGTAGGCTCTCGTACTCGAATATCCTTCTCTTTCAATCTCTTTCATTTTTTTTATCTTGGCCCATTTCTGAATGGCTTAATACCCCCTCGATGATATTCGTTCTGCGTGTTATCTGAAATGCCCAACGGGCCCTCTGCTTCCCTCCTGATTCCTGCTTTCCTATACTCTCATTCGTTTTTGGACCCCTTTAAAGCTCTTCTACGTGCTCCCCCCCCTCATCGTCACTCCAGTCTCGAAGCCCCGCCCCTTTACGATTTCCATATACTTCTCCTCGCCCTTTCCCCTCAGCCCTCTGTCCTTTGCCCCTGACCCTCCCTGCTTCCGTGCCTCTCGAGAGAAGAACCAAACTTCTACAAGCGACCTTCATCATCTCACCTCCCGTGGCGTTCGTTGAAACTGCGGGGCGCCCGCAAACCAATCACACACGCCAAATGGTCTTCGACCCTCACCGATATGTGAAACGTCAAAGAATTTTAATGGTTTACTAAACCCATTTCTCTGGGATTGGTTTTGCTTTATTCCTTCCTTGGATTATAGAAAACATTATATTTTTTTTATTCCTATGACTGCAGGCCTAGGGATCTTCAGTGCTAAAGGATTAAATTACAATATAGTTTCTAACCTTGGAGAGAGAATTCTTCCTATAAGAACAGGAATGTGTTTTTATTATTCAGCTTCATTTTCCAAAGGAAAGTAGTTGCACTAACACTTGACTGGATTACAGCTACAGTTAGGTAGTAGTAACTGTGGCAAGAATGAGATACTGATTCTGAGAATGTCTTAAATTCTGAGGAAGACACCTTAGAGATGTGGTAACAAATACCGGTCCTTGATGGTTGTATAATTTTGAAGCGAAGGCATATAATCACCATGCGTACTAGTGGACTTAAAGGTTTTTGCAATTCAAAATATTTGAAATCAAGTAGAGAATATTTTTCCTGAAGTAAATAAATGATTAAATGCATCAATAACGCACACTTTGGGGACAAAACTTAGGCAATTATTATACAAGTTGCACATTCATTCACCAACGGTAGTGTTGCAACTTCGTAGTTTTGCTTGAAATATCTTAGTATTTAAGTTAGCTAAGGTATGTATTACTGTAGATGCAGTGAAGTCCAATGATTGAAACGTGATTGCAGTAATTCGTAGTTTGTTGGTGTCACCCGAACCGATCAGTCTGATTTTATTGTCAGAGAAAATTAATGTTTTAAAAAAATTGTTAATATTTTTAAATATTCAACAGTAAAAATGTACTTTTACTGGTGGAAATAATCTTGTTTAAATATAAGGAAAGACAATGTATAGACTTAGAAGTAGTTTTATATTTTGCGCCTAAACTTCCTTCTATCCTTCCACTCCCATCCTTGGATACCGTTCCTCCCGTTCTGAAGAGCCTAATTTAAGTGCTGACCAGGGTCGAGACAACACTTTGATACAGTAAAACAAGCTGGACTTCACTAGAACGAATGATATATTTTATGGATTTTTTTACGATAGTTCGGTCGAGATTAATTTACGAGAGCTGAAATGTAATCACTTATGTTGTTGAATATGTAGTGAAATGTTGAATTTCTTACAACCTGTAAGATTAGAATCTGAACCCTTAACTAATGAAGAAACTAACATTATCACAAGAGAAAAAGATGTAAGTTCTTTGCAGTAATTTATACAAACAAAATTCTTTGTAGCGCAAAATTATTTTACAGTCTCTAATCCGGAATGGCTAAATCTGGAATTGGAAATGTTGTGTCTCGCAAGTTCGAAGTCGGAGTTGGGAAATGGGAAGATGGTATTTACCTTGTCAAGTATGATTCAATTTTTGGAATCGTGGAAGTCATTTGAGTTGAAACCAACTTTGAGTTATTTTAACTTTCTCAGAAAAAAAATAAAAGACACTTTTCTACGCACAAGTAATTTGTTACAGAGCAAAGGATGCGATGGTCTGATCGAGCAGTTACTGCTGCCTTAGATTGTTTAAAATGAAATAAAAATTAATTTAATTTGTAAAATAAAAATATTTGCATTTATTTTGTATTAAAAATTAATTTCATGTCTAAAATATTTAAATGAGAATGTTAATATGCTCATACATGGTGTGGTAATTTTACGAACTCATTGTAAGAGATTCCAACAAGGTGTGATTAAATAATAATGTTTTAATTACTTTTTTACATTTTGAGCTCTCCCTATGGACTAAGACCTTGACGAGGTCACGGACTTGTGCGTTCCAATGACCCCTAGAGAGCTGCACTGGTTGGAACAATGATTAGTGCTCCTGGTGTGGTCAGCCATGTGAGATAGGCCGAAGGGTCATAAGAAGGGTAGGCTGAGAATTTTCCCCTTGGTATGGCGGCTGCAATGGCTTCTGATGGCTTACAGGAATTTGTCGCGTGAAAAACATTAAGGAAGAACACAGGGTTCCTGGCAACTAAGGGGAACAGAGCCCACCGGAGGTGTTCTGCCTGGGAGCTGGAGAGGCAAGGCTTCCACTGTCGTCAACTCACGAAATACTTGCGAAACCTAGTTAAAAAAATACATTAGTTAAGGTTAGAACAGTGGATATAAAATTTAGAGGGGTAGGAAGCGACTAGGGATTTTAGATAGAATGATGGATGGTAGGAAGTATGAGAAAATAAAAAAATAACCTGTAATATGGTGGGGTATATTTGTTAGCTCATCAAGAACCTATTATCGGTAGATTACCAATTATTAATATATATTCTGAAATTTAACTTAAATTAATTAAATGAAATTAAGAATAACAAAAGTAGCCAAAATTATATCGAGTGAGCGTTGCTTGGACAGGAGTCTTGTCCTGGAATTCCCGTCTACCTCTATTTTAGAACTTTAATAATCGAATTTTACTCTACTTTTTGCCTAATAGTAAGAGACTTTCGAGTCATCTGAAATCCTCCGTCCTGGCCTATCCCTACGTTGTCTATGCTCAAGACGAGTTTTATGTTTATTAATATTTACTATGGTGCACATTACATCAGCTTATTAACGAAACTTGTCCGACTGACTGAACAAAAAAAATTAATGTAAAAGATAGAAACTTAGATAATTACCGGCCAATACGATTTTCCGTTCTCGATTCCTGATTGTTCCAAAATTTCGTGGAAACCCTGGAAACTCAAATAAATATGAAACCCTAAAAGAAGCTGACAAATAAACGAGTTTTGCAGTCGTTTCTGCGTGGTGTATTTGCATTTAAGAAATAAGCATTAAACTAATTTTTCGCAATTTCGCTGTTAGCGGTTATTTTCAAGTAGCATGGTGGTAAATACCTAGACGTTATTATTCCCTAAGCTCATAGGTAATTGCCACTTAGTCAACAGTTGCGTTCCGATTAAACTGGGTGGCATAGTAGATTATGTACCCTTTAAATTTCTATTCATGGAAGAAGTATTTTAATATAAATAGGTTTTGCTTGCAACTAGTGGGTTTTCGTGATATGATTTCATCTCATGCTTGATATTTCAACTCAGAGACTGAAAGAAAAATGAAACTACTTAAAAAATGAATGTGTAATTAAGTATTTGGTTTCTGGGTGAAGAGTTCATTTAGTAAAATTTAAGTTTCTCTAGTGCGCCGAAAGGTGGAGTTTAATTTGTCCGCATATGAAATGTCTTCTTTATTTTGATATATATTATATTTTATTGACTGATAATTACTTGTATTATACTGGTTTGAAATAAATAGAATTTTGTATAAATATTCTTTATATGATATATTGAAGTCAAAATCCTGGAGTCCAAGACAATTTTTATGGTCATTGGACATAGTCAGATATTTCTTTCTGTATTTACACCTAGTAACCATAGTCCTTTTTGGCATTTTTGGTACGTCTAAGAATTGAATAAGGAAGAAGTAAAATGTGTACCTAACTTTCGTTCTTTTATTCCTTTAGTTGTATTTTGGTTTTAGGGTCACTTTGCTATCTTCATATTAGAAAACTGAGTAATGTTTCAGAAGAAGAAAATAAACGAGGTAGAACCTCTGAGTTTCTTACGATATATCTACGGCAGTGCACTAATTTCATTGTTTCGTTTAACAGATTACCGTAAATATGTAGGCTTTGTTATTTCGTGGGCATATGCCAATAGGCAAAGGCAACAGTTTTGTTCCAATGAAGCTCGGTGGCACACACACTCCTCTCTTCATAGAAGAAGTGTGTTTTAACTATTGGCCAAGTACGCCATAGTGGTTTGGAGGGAAAATAGTTACAGAGATATCATCCTTTTCGCATGATTCGTTTTTGAAAAGTCACTGTCCTGACATTAATGTTAGAAAAGGGTAGAAAGGGTTTCACATTAAAATAAGGAATTTGTGCATTATGTATGCGTTGAAATTTGCGCACTCCTATTTTATAGTATTAATTTTTTAAGCGTCGAAGATTAGCTGAAAGCAATCGCTAAAGAACCTTAACCTTAAGCTTAATCTACTTGATACATTTTATATACTTACTTATGTAGTGCTATTGTTTATCACGATGAGCACAAGTGGTGAATTGATTCACCGGTGGAAAGTGCACGTGAGTATACTGGCCGAAGAGAGCATTAAATTCTTCAGGTTTTTTTCATGCTTCAGGCATCATGAATTAACTGAGAATTTATCTATCTCCTTGTAAACCTTCTAGGGGACCAAATAAGTCTTTTTTTATTCGGAATCGTCCTTCCATCGGTCAATTATAACCTCATCATAAATATCAGTGTTTAAGATGAACAAAAATATTCATTTTGCAAATTTTGTGTACAGATTGTGAATTTACAAAAGTCCTACTAATTCTGTGCCTCATGTTTTCTTTCTAGTAATTCTCTTTATTGTTTTAAACGTTGTATTCTCATTGGATTATTGTGAAAATTCCTTCGGTGCAATTTATGAAGGAAACTTATTGATGCATCGGAAGTCCCGGTTGCCCACGGTTTTGTTGCTTATACGTTCCTAATAGAGTTCGAACACGTGGTCTCGAGGTAGACACATGGGGGCTTAATCTTCTGCTAAGTGTACGCTTTCGTATCTTTGCATAATTCACTAACTTGAGGTGCGTGGGTACGCAGGACCTTACGCGACCGCAAATGCGCTCTGCCATGAGAAACGTCGGACCTCCTACATCCGCCTTTGTTCGTTGGTACTGAGATGGCTTCGGGTTGATCTTATAATTTATTAGCAAAGCCCTCTTGCTTAACGCTAGTAACTATGCTGTTGTAGTTAAAACCAAATTTGTTTGTATTTTACGAATCTCTATGCTTTCACCTGATTCTCTGCTATTGCATGTTATTACTGCTGAAGCTGTGACATATATTATTAAGTGTATTTGTTGTAGTGTACTATTGTCATCTATGTAATCTGCTATAATTTGGTTTGCTTTATTTATTATTTTTTCTGTTTGACTTTTGTATATTAATTTTGGAAATGGGTTACTTAATGTGGGATTGGTTCCTGTCCAGTGCGCTAAGTTTGATCCGATTATGTGTTTAAATAGTTTTTCTATTTCCTCCTCCATGCAGTTGGAATTACATGCATTTTGTTGTATTTGAGTGTCTTGTTTGTTGGAAACTTCTTGTTGTGAGGTGGGAGCTTTTGTTACATTCTGATTTACTTCCCCAGTTCGTTCTTCTGTGTTATTTGAATTTATTTCGATTTGTAATTTTAAGCTGCATTTTGTTTTATCATTTGAATGTCATGTATTGTAAGTCGGTTTTTCTTTGTAATAACTATTTTTCGATCTTTATGTCTTTGGGCTGTTACTATATTTTTTAAGTTTGGATAGTGTGAAATAAAAAGTTGGTGTAGTTTGTTGCTGTAACCTGTTGTGATTATTTCTATTTGTGTGGATAGGTAGTAGATAAGCAATGCATGACAGTTCGATTCATTTTATTTGTCCATTTCATGAGTTGCCTTGGCAGTCCAGCCTTGGTGGTTGTCGGCTCATCCGGCAAAGCTCTTTCGACTGGGTTTTGTTGTGTTTCGGTCAGTGTGTAATTATTTGTTTGTGTATTATTTGCGGCTGTGGCTTCTTCGGGTTCATTCCTGGCAGCCACCTGCTGCATCGGCAAACTGCCACTGGTGGTTCGCATGCTGTCACACCCAGCACCTGCTCCAGGTGTGCCCAGATGATCCTCTGGTAGCAGCCATTTCTGAGGCTTCTTCGTTTTTCTCTCCATTCATAGATTGGAGGTGACTGGGATGCGCGGGTGTGTCATGCCCGTAGAGCTAGGTCTCCCCATGTGTTTTTTAGATTATATTATTATTACAATAACAAATGAAAGTAGACCCAAGGTCCAATGGCATTTTACAATACATATTACACTTACACTTCAATACATTACATATTACACATGAATGTGTCAATTTCAACAATAAAATTATAGCAACTAAATTTAAACTGGATAATTGGGCCTGTTAAGAGAATATTATTTAATGTAAGCATTGCATGCTAGCTCATTACATTCTATATTAACGTTTGAAGGTCTTCAAATCTTTTGGTAAGGGTCTAAACAGTTCTCCAGGTAGTTTTTGGATTTCTTTTGGGCACACCAACATCAAGGTCATTAGTGCCATCCAGGTAGTTGGATCCAATCAACAATTGTTCTATTTATGAATGAAAATGTCTTTAAATCTGTTTTTTGGGGTTTCAATTTAATTTTTAACAGATGGTCATTCTCCCCAAAGTAGACTGCCTCTTTGATTTCTTTTTGTAGCTCACTTCATCCCAATTCATGATTTATTATTTTGAACAGCCCCCAAAGCCTACTCCTTTTTCGCTTACTCTGTAAGCTCTCCCAGCCCAAACTTCTCAGCATTTCTGACATGCTTTCAGTCCTCTTATGCATATTAAAAACATATCTTGCTGCCTTCCTTTGCACTTTCTCCAATTTCTTGATATGTCCCTCCCCAAATGGATCCCACATAATCACTGCATACTCTATGATTAGCCTCACAAGTACATTAGCCTCACAAGTACTTTGTAGGCCATTTCCTTTGTGGCTATGGTGCTTCCCTTTAAGTTTCTCATCACACAGTGGAGAACCCTAAAACCTTTACTTGCTGCATGTTCCACTTGCTGGCCCCACCTAAGATCTCTTGTTAAGTGAACGCCAAGGTATTTGCAGTTGTTTCTTTTCTATATATATAATTTCCCGAATGTGAGCACCTCCTGTCTTGCACGTGTTTCCTTTGTGAGAAGGTGATGTGACTGCTCTTACTTATGTATATACCCATCTCATTCATGTTTGTCCATTCTGAGAGACAATCAATGTCTTTTTGGAGGATTTCCTGATCATAATCACTCTCAATTCTCCGATAAATTATTCAGTCATCAGCAAAAAGTCTTTCCTTGGAACTTATGTTATCTGTAAGATCATTCAAATAAATTAAGAACAATAATGAACCCAGAATGCTTCCTTGAGGGACGCTCGATATAACCTTTACCTCCCACGAGTACTCTTCTCCAATTTTCACCCGTTGTCTCCTATCAGCAAGGAAATTTGCTACCCGTTTCACCCTTCCATCAAGTGGTAACGCCTCCATCTTTGAGAGCAATCGATCGTGAGGGACTCTATCGAAAGCTGTAGAAAAAATCTATGATAATAGCATTGATTTCTTTTCTTTCATCTATTGCATCCCTGATTTCTTTACATAGCCCTAAAAGTTGCGTCTCACAAGAATGCCCTGTTCTGAATCCATGCTGGTTTTTCAATAACCAGTTACCTCTGGTCCACCAATCTCGTATGTAGTCTGCAATTACCTTCTCCATTAATTTACATACTACGTATGTCAAGCTTACCGGTCTGTAGTTTTTTGGATCAGTCTTTTCTCCTGTTTTTTTGAAAATTGGAACAATGTGTGCTGCCGTCCAGTCATTGGGTAATACCTAATTATTCAATGTAACATTGAATAAATGATGCAAATACGGTTCTATGGCATAACCACCCATTTTTAGGATATCAATTGAAATTTTACCTGGGCCTACAGACTTATTTTTCCTCATCTTACTTAATCTCTTGAAAAAGCACATATCCGACACGTTGACTGGAAAAGAGTCAAATTGTAATGAACTCTCTGGTACATTGTGGTTTAAATTGCTCTCTAATAGTACCACATTGTTGGAGATAATTACCTTCATCGCATTTCTATCTCGGTCCTCGGCTAGCGAAACACTCGTTGAATGCATTGGCTATGCTTACATTGTCAGTAAATAAATCTCCGTCAGTGCCTTTTACCATCACTACATGCTCTCTATTCTCCTTCCTCCTTTTAAGGTATTTGTAGAATTTATTGGCACTATCTTTCGTAATCAAACTTAATAAATATTTTTCCTTTGCTTTTCTCTTTTCACTGTTTAATTTCCGAACTAGTTCTTTGAGCCCTTTCCATACCTGAATTCCTTTTTGTATGTGCCTTTCGTACTCTATTTTTTAACCTCCTTATAGTTCTATTGTAGTATTCAGGATTGGTGTTCTCTTTTAAAATTTTCTTTGGGACAAAACTCTTTTGTCCTTGAAACACTATATCCTTAAACGATTGCCATATTTCTTCTACGCTCCTTCCACAGCTGGCCCAGTCTGCGAACCTGTCCCTTAAAAATATCTGGAATTCTTCGGCATCTCCCCTGTTGTATAGCCATATAGTTTTTCCGTTTTTCGTGTCTACTCGACTTTCTCTGCCCCACTCTAGCTGGACGCAAACGGCTACGTGATCGCTTATTCCGGGAAAAACTTCGACCCTAAGAAACGGATTGAGGGGCCTCAAAAGGAAAACGTCGAGTATATTTTCCTCTCGCTTGGGCTGGTTTACTAACTAGGTATGCCCTTCCTCACTGATGAGGCGATTGACCACTGCTTGTGCTTTCCACCCCCTACCGCGTCGCCGGAACATTGAATTCCTGGAAGGTTTAAATCCCCTGCAATTATAGAATGACCTTGGGGATTTTCAGAGCACATGTCTGCCAGAACCTCCAAGGAATGCAATCCTGTACTTGGGCATCTATAGACAGCAATGGTTTTTAAGGATTTTTTGTAATTTCCATTCCAGATTTTTATACACATCATCTCGCAGTCCTCTCTCTGCCACTCTAAAACCCTTGGAATGTTGCTTCTTAAACATAAATTTATCGCTATAGGACTTCCAAGAGCATCTTTTCTTGAATATCAACTTGGAAATTAATGGAACTTTGAAGTAAAATAGTCGTTGTATATGAAACAGAAGGGAAATCGATTTTAAGTAATTCCGTGGAAGTTATGTATCTGATATTGCTTCTATATTTCATGGTACATGCACAATAAAAAAATAAGGGCCACCTTAAAGAAACACCTTTATTAGAAGCATGACAGAAAATGCTTTGAAAATAGGGGAGATATGTCATTTCACCATGTAAGACAGCAGCCTCTTGGAAGCTATTTTATCATTTGGGATCCCTTTGAGAAAGTTTTATTTGAGGAAATAGATACTGTTCGAAGAAAATTCAACTAAATTGTAAATAATTTTATGAGAAGGTTGAAGATTGATACTCATTGGAGGAGCCGGAAACTGCTATATACACACAGATATAAGAGAAAAAGACGGATTTAAACTTTAACAAAGGTACAGAACACTGAAGATTACTAGTAAATGAGATTGCTTTACACCTAATTCACTGTATGTCGGCTCATAGACACACTAGAAAGAAAAGACACTAATACTGTGATAGATGCAAGTGCTCTACAAAGATTCTCTCTGCTCGATCATGGCAAGAATTGAGTACCCCTATTTTTGTAATCGCAGAATTTTTATGTTTACGACCACATGGGGTTTACACAGAATTACATGACGAGGCTTGGTGCCACCTACAACGTGCCTTCGTGGTGACTCTCAGGGTACGACTTAGATGCAGATATAACTGTCTTAAGCGCTTCACTCTCCTATGATTTCTCTTTCAACAAGAGCAGGGTATTTTGACAAGGACCCACACACCTTTCTCCGCAGACCGACTCCGATAGGAGTTTCCTTTCCCCCTTTTCACCATCCGTCTCGAAGCGTCATCCTGTGTGAGGTGGTTCTCTCCATCCCGTCGTCTCCTACCGTCTCTCCATCCCCTCACATTATCTCTATCTCCTTTTTTCCTCGGCTTATTTCTGCTCGACCGAACATCAAAATGGCGCCTACTCCTTTCAACCCGTTCTCCGGCGGTACCAGGCTCCCTCTTCTGCCGCTCACACCCCTCCCCCCCTTTTTCTGCCTTCCTATCTACCTCCCTTCCTACTACTTACGTCCTCGGATCGAACATTCTTGTCCTCCGCATCCCTTCTCCGTTCAAAGACGAATCTAGTTCATCGGTGCCACACCTTATTTTTTTTGTTCCCGAGGAAAGGAAAATACATCAGCGGATGAAAGGATTTTCCCGCCTCATAGAGCAAGGAGTCAGCGTCACCTCAGTGTTTGAAAATACTATGTTATCTGTAGTTTCCCGATAATACTTTGAGAATGCAGCAGTTAAGTTTTCGATAATTCACCTTAATGCCTCTTCAAAGTCAAAGGACTTCAGTCAAACCTTTCACAAAATAGGCGATAAGCCATCGGCAATGTAATTAATGGTGTTTCACCATGCTGATAGAGTTATTTTTCGTGCATTATCTGTAGACAAAATGACAGGGTATGAATCTTGATAAACTCTAAAACAAAAGAAGCTGTGTCTCATATTATTGTACTTGGAAATATCTTTCATTTAATGTTTCGGCACCTTATAGTATGTCGTGATGTAATACGAATGGGAAGGAGATCATGTGTTGCATATGTTACGGAAAATTATAAGATTACTATTTGTTTAAAAATTTTAATTTGTCAAGAGTTCCAGCTTTTTATGTTCCAGCTCAGAAGTACTGAGGGACCCTAGTACTTTTAAAAATATTAATTTAGGTCTACTATAAAAGAATGTAGATTAATCCTCAAATTAAGAAGATATTTGCAGTAAAGTATAAAATAACGGAATAGAGTAGTTTATCAGTAAAGTTGAAATTTGTAGTAGTTAATTGGCTTATTTAGAGTTGTTAATTACACATAAACGAATCCCTTACAAAGTTTTTCTTGTGTTTTGATGGGAATACATCTTTACTCTTGATCTTTTTACGGACTTAAATCCTCTGCGCTTCGTAGATGATTTAGTTACTTCCTGCCGACGTCAGTGACATATATAGAGATAAGTTTGAATTGGACTTGGACTCTCCCCAGTTCTCAACCTTCCCTTGCTTTCAAAAGTTACAGTGCCTAACTTTTAAAATTTCTAATGCACAAATGTTGCCAACTCTATTTCAGGTAAGAAGCCTGGGGGGTCCTTGTTTGAACCTTTACGTCACAGGTTTGCTGTATCTTCTTTAATTGCCCCGTTAAATGTTTAAAACCGTAATTTTTACAGTTCGGAGATATTTTGGAAACCTCAGCAATTTATAGATTAGAAATTCGGCCACCATAATAATTATAATACTCGTAAGATTGTAATTGATAAAAGTGATTCACTCTGAGTAAATATTTATTTATCTCTTAAAATATAAACCTTTTTGGAATTCTTTAATACTCCTTGCAGGATTTTAATCTGAAAAATATGAGTTGGATATATGTCCCAATGAGTTTTTTTATGCAAGAGCGCTGCAGAGACGATTAATATATTTAAATTTAGACATGTATCGTTTATTCTCTCCATATGGATTACTGCCTTGGCATTCTGGAAGGTTTTGTGTTTTCCGGTGACCTCTAGAGCTGTATTTGGCTGGCTAGAGCAAAAGTGACTGTTCAAGGCATGATAACCCATTCTAGACAGATGGACTGAATGGAGCTAAAAGAAAGGTAGTCCACGCAGCGTCTGTACCTCAGTAAAATAGCTGCAAAGGCGTCCAATCCCCCGACGGATGGCCGCTTAAGGGACGTTCCAGGTTTAAAAAAATGGGGAAAACCAATGGGTCACCATCTCATTCGATCATTTCTTCCCATGCTCGTGAAGATGGACAGAAATTGAATCTTGGCGAATACGAGACCCAGTGAGGTGAGCGTCTGGTCTAGAAATGGGAGAGGCATGGCTCCCATGGCTATCATTCCTCGAAATACTTGCTCAGTCAAGTTGAAAGAATGGAAATAGCAGAAGATGTGGGTTGAAACGGAATAATGACGTGAATATGATCACGATAATGAAGATATAGTACTTATAAAATATAAAACACGAGATAAAGATAGGATACGTAGACATATTGGGGTTGATTGAGCGGTTTTGGGTAATTTAGCAAAGAGAAAAGGAGACTCATTGAGATAATTCAAGAATAAATTAGGAAGAACACTGAGCATTTTGCTGATAGGAGACGGGTACCAGAAAATAGGAGACCTAGTAAATTTAGTAGAGTCCAACCTTATATGCTACAGATTGTCATACGGAAGTGCCCAGGATACGTGATGACAATGGGGGAGTTAAATGGAGTGTTCCGAAAAGAAAACGATAGAGTTTTGAGGTTAGAATGGGGGTGTGGGAGAAGAATTTTTCAGAGTGTTTTTAGTAATCACAAAATCGTGGTTCAAATACGAATACAAATGTGCATATACTTTAAATGTGGCTACAGCCTCAGTGCGATACCAATCAGATTGCTTCATGGTTTTGTGACGATACTTGAAGAAAGAGCGTAAAACTTTCTCGCTGTTTATCTGTAGCAGATTACGATTAAGACTAAAAGATAGTTGTGATGAATTGTAGATTAAGTGTAAAGGCAAATATGCATGGAAGAATGTCCAGAAAATTTAATATAGATACTTATAAATGGATTCAAAAGAATGATTTTCAGGTAAAAAAGAGTTATAAGATTTATACAGGGAAGATAAAGTATATGAGTTTCCTGAGCCTAAAAGAAACGGAAGTACCTAATGGGAGCATTAGGAAAAATTAAATGTAAGAAGACAGTCGGCACGGATAATATTTCGGTAAAATTATTTACTTGTTCGCAATTGTTTAGGAAAAGTTGGGAGGCAGAGATATAGTAGGTATGTACGTAGTTATAAGGAAAGAGTCTAGCCAGAAGGCTTCTTAAGGTTGATGTTTATTTCTGTCCCCTAAAAGACAAACATTACATGTGAAGAGTATACGTAGAGACGTCAAATTAACGTCTCAGTAGACAAAGTGTCGACTCAGTAGTCCCTGAGTCGTAAAGTTCAGGCAGGAGAAAGAGCTAAAGAGTGCCTGCTCGAGGATAGATTCGGATTCAGGGAAGGAAGATGTATACAGGATGAAATGATGGCATTGATGACACTTAAAGAAAGGAATCAAGAACATAACCAGGACCCCTTTGAATAATTCATAGATTTCGAGAAAGCCTTAAACAGAGTAGACTAGGAAAAGTTAATGATAGTAATCAGGAGTGAAGTCTGAAAACATTAAATTTTCTTAATGGTAGTACTAAATATGTGTTTAGATTGAAAAGATAAGCGACTTATTAGTAACTATATATGCTTCAAAGAATAAAAGTAAGGTAGCAGGTGGTGAATGGGATGGGAATTGTTAGGTAGGAGAATTTGTTCTTGTCCTTGCGTTCTTATGCACGATATGCAAAGCCATGTAAACGAGGCGTGGGAAGAGATTGAGGCATGTGTGAACATTAGTGGGGAACTGATGAAAACATTCTGATTTGAGAATGAGGAAGTTTTTAGTTAATCAATCGGAAAAATGGTTGCAACCTTTACTGAATGCATTAAAAGAACAGTGAGGCTTACTTAATGAAAATAGGACACAGATAACTTAAGTAATGCGAATCTTGATAAGTAGAAGGCCAGAGCAAAAGATCAAATAGGACAGGAATAATTAGAGTAGATAGATCACTTCAGTCATTTGGTCTGTAGTTTGGAGGTCACGGTATTTTAGGAGATATATATAGGGGAATAATTTCGTTAGTGAAGGAAGGCTTTATTCGCGGGAGAGAATTGATGAGATGGGCATAGGCTAAGGACGTTGAACAACAAAAGAAGATATTAGTGGTATTTATAATGTGGCGCAAAAACCATTTCAATGAGGAAGGTGAATTAGTGTAGATAGAGAGACCTTTGAGGCATAGGCATGGAGAAAAATGGGGAAAATTCAGTTAGTTGAAAGGAGGACGAATGGAGGCGTTTTTTGGATATTGTTGTTGAGGATAGAAAGTTTTTAGATGAAAGATGAAATAGAGATTAGAAGACAAGTGATAAGTGATGGGTTGCTGGAGAGAATGCTAACGAAAAAATGTTGGGTAAGTAAGATAGAGGCAGATAAAGTACAAGTATGGTAGATGAGATAAATAGAGGCAGAAAGAATGCGGAACTTCCATTGGATTATTTTATATTTTTGCGAAGTGTAAATAGACTTTACAGAAATTATACATACTTTAAGTTTCTAAGGCGGCTGCTGCTGACACAATCCTGGATTCAAATCAATAAAATTTGTACGAAGTAGACGATACAAATTAAGTTAGCAATATAATATAAAATTACATTTATTAACACTAAGTAACGCGAATAAAAATTTATTATCTCTCATTACCAAAATGTCCTCATACCTTAGGAATCATATTAATTGGCGTAATTACTATGAGATATCAATACAGATTATCTAGTTGATCAGAATGGCTTTAATGATTAAAAAATGGTAAACATACTACTTATGTCTATACAACCATCAACAAACAAACAAATTCTTTTTCTTCCTGTCGTCTCATTTTAATTGTATCGAATTAATGTCAGAAATTTTATACAGAACTTCAAAGTCGATAAATAACGCAAATTACTTAATTATATTGCTCGAGGGTCAGTAGATATTACACTTGCCTTCAAAATACCTCATGTTCATGTTTTATTTGAAATTAATGTCCTTAGAGATAAGATGATAAAAATTGCAACTTGGGTGATTTTTTTTCACAGAATTGATGATAGTGGATGAGTCCTCCGATCAGCGTTCAGTGGCCCATGCGTCTTTTTCAAGAAAGACGGTTGACGTCTTAGTCCCATGGAATTGATTCTTGTCGGAGATAGCCTGTGAAAGTGTACAGTTTTTTGTCGCGTGCTTTTGCTTGAAAACTTCGTTTTGCAATTTTTCTATCTTTGGTTCTTTTTGAAGAGATGCATTATTCCTTATATATAAACCTTCATTTTGCACTAAAGTAGATATGAAACTACATGTTTGTATTACACGATCAAACACTTCTTGTTTCATTTCAAGATAAAAAGGGCCTTATTGGCGATTATTCTTTAAAATACAATGTTTATTTTTTTATTATTAAACCATACTATCCAACGATAACCAGCCTTTCACCTTTAATACGTAATTCCACTTGATGATAGAGGATCCCGCCAAGAATTATCAAAGAATCACCATCGTTATCAAAACAAATGAATTGTTTTTTTGTTAGGAATAAGAATTTCGTTTTCGCGAGATATTCCTTAGGCATATAATTCTTCCTTATGTTACCCTGTATTTCTGGAGATCTTCTTGTTATTCCACTTAGAATAAATGATGTAAAAGTAATATTTTTAAAAGATTCGTGTATATGCCATAAATGAACTTTAAAATAATGTATGCCGCAGTAGGAGGATGCAGTTAGGAAATCGCGTTAAAAAGAAAAATATATGAGAATAATTCCAACTCAGAGGAAAAAAACGCCGTAATCCCCCACGATATAGCCCCACACTTACCCATTTCAACGAATTCAAATACACCTAACGACATCAAGGAACGAACAAGATAGCGGAAGTCATGAAAAATTTTCAGCTCCATAACAGTCTTATTTTGAGATAAATATTTTAGTTGCGGTAATTCAAATGATAGGTAACGGTCTTAAATTAGTCATATATAAATTCATGTACATCAAATTGATGACAACCTCGCTGATAAAAATTATTATTTCCAACTGAAGTCAACCCCTACAGTTTACAGCATAACGAAATTTATCTGTCGCTTTACAGTCATATAAAAATATTTCAGTATATATTCGAAAAATTTTATCACACATTCTCCATGCATTCGTCAACTAAGAAATAATATTTGATAGAAGTTAAATAAAAGATTTACAATTTGTCTAAAATAATGGACAGGAACACGACTCGGGGGATTTTTTTTACGGTTTCATGACCCAGTTAGGTGAACAGGAGACTGATAGTGCCTTAAAACCCTCCCCCCTCCCCCAAAATAGGAAGGCTTGAGTCATGCCTCTAATCCATTGTGGGGGTTATCCACAGTCTCCTCTACCAAATGATATTCGTGGATGCACCCTCCTCTTGGGCGGAGGGGTGGGAGCTGTGTTATAAATCTTATTTTGATCCGGACTGCAATGAGCCGTTAGAACTCCCAGCGATCAACCTCGGCGAAGACGCAAGAATAATCACTCCGCGCGGTGTTGAGGGGGCGGGGGGGAGAGAAGGGGCTTGGAGGAGAAGACGATGGCACCCAGGGCGGGGTACTCCACGAAAATCTAATTCGTCTTAGTCCGTCGTAAAAACCCCACTGGGGATCGAAGACGCTCCTTACCCTTTTTCTCCGCAAGGGTTCCTTCCATTCTGGGTTGAGGGGGAGG